>JARVLU010000665.1:12016198-12027519 GCA_031762415.1 Simpsonichthys santanae
TTTAATACGGAGGCCATTTACACCCGGACTCAGATAAACGCCGACAAGCAAAAAAAAAAAAAAAAAACGTTGAGCAGAGTCACGAGCGAAGTGCATCAAATGTTACATATCAGAGCTGTGCAGAAAATATACAAAACAACAGAGGCGTGAGTACATATACACAACTTAATATGACAAGTAACTCAGAAGAAAACGACAAATATACATTATGTACATTTACAGCCACACGGATACTGCATTACGAAGGCTTGGCCTCCTGAAGTTGAGAAAATAAAGATAAAATGTGAACAAAGCATGTTGTTTTTTTGTCATGTAGAAGCAAAAAAAAACAAAAAAACAACAACAACAACAAATGAGTACACTTCCAGATATATTTTATAAAAAAGACAGAAGGCATGGAAAAATATTGCAGCTCCAAATGAAGAGGAAATCTTGTTTATTGGTAAACAGATTTATTTTGGCTCTGTTTTTTTATTTTCTAAGGAGGAACTGTGAAACTTGGAGCTGCTTTAAATTTATTTTACATCAACTTTGGCTCAGTTTTAAGATTATTTACAAGAGTCTTATAAAAAAAATGTCTGAGGCTGTTGTAGGTTTCAGCTCGCTAGTTGTGTAAAGTTTAACATTTAGATGTAGAAACAGATCTTAGCGATTTATATAAGTAAGAGTTTTATTTACAAAAGAGTTTTTCTTTTAACGACTCCTTCTGCTGGAGCCACCACCGTGAGCAAACTCGCACAAAATATTTGTTGACTGTTTTACACTGGACACCCATCCTGGGCTCGAACCTGCAGCCTCTGGACTACAAAACCGTGGCACTGACCACTGAGCTACCGTGCCATCTTTACAATAGGGTCATGGTTTGTATTTGAAGCTGAAACCATTCCTGATGCAAAAAAAATAAAAAAAATCTGAGCCACATGCTTCAAACGCCTCGTCTCAACTTGCTCACTTCATTTCCCAGAATTCCCTCCACACATAAACGTTGAATTAAAAAAAAAGTTTTAAAGGTTTGTCTAAAAAAAAAAACACAAAAACAACAGACGACAGTTTGGAAACAAGTTTTAAAGAGAGAGTTGTTGGAGTTTGGATGTTTGAAACATAATTACAGTAGTCCCTCGTTACGTCGCGGTTTGACTTTTCAAAATAAAACCGTACATGAGACACGATTGTCAACTTTAATATTACTCATGTGATTGGGACGGTACTGGACACAGTAAAAAGTTAACGAAAAAAATACAATACTTTGGACAAGCGCCACCAATTTGTGGTTTTCTCTCAATAAGCCTACACCGTTATCATAACAACTACATTTCCCAGAAGCCCTGTTGCCTTCTGCCAAAATGCGAAAGGGAAAGTTTTGATCTGAGTTAAAAACGTTTGGCGCTTATTAGTGACTTTGGCGACGAGCGGATGCAGAGAGCTGCACGGAACCCACCGGGAACTGGACCTCGAGACTCATTCTTGAGATGGTTAATGAGGTTTGTAGGACTTCGTTTTCGCTCCTCCTCCCATCACTGACACTGAGCAGTCACTGCAAACAGCAGCTCTGCTGTCAGTTTCCAACACTTTAAAAAAAACTTCCACACCGCCGACATTTTCACCTTTTCCTCTCCCGCCGTGATCAGATCTGAGGTAGTAGTAGCGATGCACAATATTATCGGTTTGGTAGTGGCCGATATTAGCAATAAATTTAATTGGACACAGTAAAAAGTTAACGAAAAAATACAATACTTTGGACAAGCGCCACCAATTTGTCCGTAACAACGCCTTTTTTTATCGGTGAGTTATTTTGATGGAACGGCCAATGTCCGATATTTCACTTTATTGCTAGTATCGGCTGATACCGATACAAGCTGATAATATCGTGCATCTCTACTACGCACTCAACTCAAAATTTTAAGTTGAGCAAATAAACATGATCAAGTTATCTTGATTACTAAACTCTTGCAAAATAAACGTCTGCTTTAATTGATTTAAATTAGTTGACTGAACTGCATTGATACGTTGTTTCTACTCAGAAATCTGGCAATTCTACTTCACGGTTTTTCAATTACTGTGGAGGGGTCCAGAACATAACCCCGCGATAGATGAGGGACTACTGTAACATAATTAATCAAAATCACACGGGGCTTTAATTTGTAATTTCGAGCGGCAGGGCCTGCCTCGTCCCTTTAGTATCCTCAACTTTGGTTTAATTCCATTATTTGTTTTTTAAACACTTGTGTTTGTTGCATTTTAAAATCTGCAGAAAAAGATTTTTCTGTTAAAGCTGGAAGAAATCTGATTATATGGCTCAGTCTTGGCTGACTAAAAGGGTCAAATCTAACTTTTTTTTTCTTTTCTTTAACTTATAATAGCTGCCTAAAGCTGTTTCACTTCTGTTTATTTTTTAGATATTGGACTGGTGAACGAAGAAGAGAATGGCAAACCTTGTTCGGTTTAAACGTTTTAATGTTTGGAAAAATAAAAACTAATCTATGTCGATATAATCTATGTCGATATAAATGTTTAAATTCAGTGGGAATTGGTGGGTTTTTCTTAAATAAGCACGAGCGAAAATCCTAATTTGTGCTAATTTGAGATTGAAAAAGTGCCCCCAGGTGCCTGAAGATCCACGTTTCTGTGCGTTGGGCAAACCAAACACTTAAAGTTACAAGAAATAAAGTTTGGCTGCATAAAGTTTGGTCTTTAGTCAAAGATTTTCCGTCCCTTCTAAAGATGTTAGTTTAAGACGCCGTCTGGATTTAACAAAAAAATAAAAAATAAGCATAAAACAAGGAAGAAAAAGCATCTGGCTCCGCGATAAAGCTTTAATATTATACTGTACAAACAAGCAGCTGTTTTCACTGACACATCTGGAGATTCCAGCTGTAGGATGATGCCGCTGCTCTGTTGTGAGCGTTTCATTTTATTTTTCATTTTTTTTACCCTGTCAGCAAAGCAAGTCTCCTTCTCGGAGCAGAAAGGAGTTGAAATGAACTCAATAAAGACGTGCTTTTTAAAAAGAATAACAAAAGTGATGTTTCTTTTTTTTTAATCCTTCTGAGCGTTCAGAACAGGGGAGAGAGCGATAAGAAGTGTGCACTGAAAACAACAGCGGATTATTTTGTTTATTACTGAAGTTGGCTGGGTTCTGCACATCATCACCTTTTGCATCAAGTCTGTTTAAATTATGGTAATTTTATTTTGTTTAGGGATAAAAAGCTCTGAATTAAAAAACAAACAAATAAATAAATTAAGTCAACAGGAAGTTCAAGAGTTTAATTAAACACTTAACTGATCACTTTAGATTCTAAATAAAGTGACGTTTCCTAAATTTGAACTTTTTTGAATGGAGTTTGGTGGGTTTGGATGGTGCAGAGCTTCCAATGATTGTCAAGTTAAAGAAGAAATAAGTGAATTTTTCTTTTTAAAGTTGCTTGTGCAAAAAAAAAAAAAAAAAAACAATAAGCACATAAAACTTCATTATTATCAGCCTCTTACTATCTGATTGCAAAATAATAATTAGGTAAAGTTTTAAAACAGAGTTCAGTTGGATCTTGGACCACACCGGATGTTTAACTTAAACCACAAAAACAAAAGTAATTTTTTTCAGGGATGCACAATATTGGATTTTTGGCCGATATCCGATATGCTAAAACTTGTTTGGCCGATAACTGATACCAATACTGATTACCCCGCCCCCCCCCCCAAAATGACTTTTTCCATTAATTCAACCTTTATTTATACAGGTTAATCCCATTGTACCTCGGGGACTCATTTACAAGAGAGACCTGGAGACTCCTTATGGAGACTACATAGCTTTTGCTGCTGTGTAATTAAAATACTACATTATTCTGCATGATCTTTGTCAAATTGACCTGCTACCAAAAGCAGATGCCAAAAAGGGGACTGAAAATGATGTAACACTTCAATTTGGATTGTGTTGATTTTGAATGTCAAATTTATTCATGACATTTACTCTCTCTAACACAATGACAACACTCGAACAGTTTGTATTGGCCAATACCGATACCGTGCCGATAATATCGTGCATCCCTTCTCTTGACAGGATGTTTCTGAAATGTAATTTTGTTGTGCTTCTGTGCAATGAAAATAAAGGCATTCTGATATAAATATAAATATATATATAACAGTGCCGTTATATATTGGTGAGTTATTTTGATGGAATGTCTGATATCTAACTTTATCGCTAATATTATCTGATACCGATACCATGCCGATAATATCGTGCATCCCTAAAATTTTCTCATCCTAATCCTCTTTAATTTAAGAGTAATTTTGCATTTTTCCAGTCACTAAGCTCCACCCATTTTGTCCAAATATAGTCACACATTAGCAAGAAGGACACTATGCAGTTAAAACAAGCTCACTACTGCCCCCTTCTGGTCAACAAATACCTCTGACCAACCACGAGCAGATAATATCTGAGGGTTAAATGTTTTTAAATAAAATGTTTTATGTTTAATCACCTCATGTTGGTTGTGGAACCCTTCCACCTCTGATAACTAACTCCTGATCTTCTTCCTGTTCCGATGCCCTTTTTGGACCTGTACCCAGTTTTGTCTCTTTTGCAGCACATCCGTCTGTTCTTCAGTCTACTCTGCTTTCATTCACAGAAATCTTTTTGTTTCCTCTAATCTCTACGTTTCCATCAGACTCCGTCATCGTCCAGACTTCATGGCGGTCGTTAATTGTTGTCTGTGGCGCAGGTGTTGGGCAGCGAGGAGAACGGGAAACCGCTGTTACCGACCAGGGGATGGCGCTCCATCTAAGGGAAAAACAAAAACAGCTCAGAGGCTTCCACATGGTGACCTTCTTCTTGTACGGGCTGTGCAAACTAGCTGTGCGAACGTTTATGAAGCATTCACACTATTCTTCCCAACATTTTTCTGCACAGTTTTTGTGCTATTTCAACAAATCGTATACAGCTCGTTCAGGAGAAGTGTGCCATAACTTTAATTTAGCCTTTTCGGCCACTTTTTTCCCCCCTCATAGAAAATGAACTGAGCCCATTTCACTTCCTTCGGATCTTTAGATGTGTTTACAGCCTTTTACTGCTCCTTTCACATTTTGATCTGCTTCAGCTTCTTTCAGCTTCCTTGTGCAAATGTAATTTTTTTAGCTACTTTCAGCTAATTTCAACTGTTTTTCATCTGTTTTGTCCTTTCAGATTATTTCTGCTAACTACAACATTTTTGTGTTTCTTCTAACTTCTTTCAGCTTGTCATGCTCCATTTAGCTTATTTATGCTAGTTTCAGCATTTTTCTGCTATTTCAGCTACTATTTAACTGTTTTAAACGAATTTGAACTTTTTTTTGCTAATTTCACATTTTTGCACAACTTTTTTCAGACTAATTCAGCAAAAATGTGCTCGCATTACTTCCTTCTGGTAATTTAAGCTTCTTTAGAACATTTTAGCTACTTTTCAGCTATGTTTAGCTAATTTCAGCTTTTTTCAGATAATATCCACTTTTTAGTGCTTATTTATGCTTCTTTCTCTCTTTAACTGGGCAAACGTGTTCTTTAAGCTGTCCTGCTATTTTAAGCTTGTTCTACATTTTCAGCACCCCCCCCCCCACCAGCTGATTCAGCTATATTCAAATAAATTCAAGTTATTTTTAGTAATTTCTGCTACTTTCAGCCCAATTAACTTATATCTGCTAATTTCAGCTCCTTTAAGCTTTTTCTGCTAGTCTCAGCTTTTTCAGCTACTTTTTAGCTGTTTTGTGCTAAAATTTGCTTTTTCAACAAATTCAGTTTTTTTTTAAGCTCATTTCAGCTCCTTCAACTTCCTGGTTGTTTAAGCTTCTTTCTATCTTTTCAGCTACTTTTCAGCTATGTTTGAGCTCTTTTCTGCTTATTTAAATATAATTCAGCAAACGTGTTGTTTCTGCTTTCTTCTGCAAAGTAGGCTTGTTCTTCGATCTCAGCTATATTTCAGCATGTTTTTAAGCTAATTTCAGCTGTTTTTCAGCAAGTTCTTCAGCAATAAGCACTCACACTGCATTTTTACAGGAAATGCAATTTCTCTAGCAGGTCTTATAATTTAAGTGTCCATTTGACCACCTAAATGGTATTGGCATTTTAAATAATTGGTATAAAGTCGAACTAAAACTGTACGCAAGAAGAACAAAATTGGCAGAAAATGGTGACAATTTTTTACAAATATATTTCTTGTCAATATTATTTAACTAGTAAACAAATTGTGTTATGGGAAACTACAGAAAAAGTCCTACTTCTGAAGCTAAAAACTCTAAAAGCCTTTTTAGCTTAAACACTGAAGTTTAACACATATGACAGCTTCATATTCTTGTAAATATTTTGAGTTTTGTTGTATTTTTGCTCCAAAATCATTCTGTAGAGTTATAAACTTGTATGTGATGTAGTTACATAACAGAAACAGTTATGTCTGTAATAAACAGTAATGTGAAATTTGTTTAGTCAGATATATCTTAGCATTAGTTGGAGGATAATTGGTGAAATCACATGACAAATTAGAATATATGTTATATAAGACGATAGAATCAATATCCGACCACTGACTCAGTAAGTCTCAAGAATCTTTTTCCCCATGTGCTCGTCAAAAGTGGAGTTCCCCAAGGATATATTCTTGATCCCATTTTATTTTCCATCTACATGCTCGCCTTGGGACTACACTATTAGAAAATTGAATATCTCATTTTACTTCACTGCAAACAACACTCAGATATATTTATAGTTGAAGTGCAGAGGTTCTTTATCCCCTCAAACCACTGTTTGACTGCCTAACTGAGGTAAAAGCTTGGATGACTTCAAGCTTTTTAAATTTCAATGATAAAACTGATGTGCATTTTCTGTTTGTTTTTTGGTCCCAGTGCAAACTGTAGTGCTTTTCCTACAGATATGGGTAGCTTGGAGCCATTTGTAAAATCTCACACACAAAAAAATACTTTTTTAAAACAAGTACAGTATTTTTATCTAAAGTGAGATTGTTTTTATCCTCACCATACATACCAAATCTAAACACTGTCCTCTTTCTCTAAAGCAAGCACTACTTTTCTCTTGGATTGCAATGGAAAATGGACCAGCTTCCCCAAAGAATCAGATTTTTATAATTTACCATGTGAAGCATTTTAGCTTCTTATTACGATGCACTGATATGTATTCACTAGACTAAAACGGCGACCATCTGAAGACGTTGAAGAAAAGTTCTTACCTGGCTCTGTTTGGAGAAGTGTTGAAACTGCTGGGGTGGTATCAGCTGACAGTTTGGCTTCAGCCCAGCATCCACCTGGTATGACAGCAGCGCCTCTTTGGGATTTGCGAATGCCGTTCCAGCCCCGCCTTCAGGAAGAGCCTGGTAGAAGCAGGGGATCTCGGAGGGGATATGGCTGCCGTTGTGGTTCAGTCGGACGGAACTCTGCTGGACCCCATTAGAAAGCAGCGCGGTGGGGGTGTTGCTGAACATACAGTCCTTCTGGTCGGGAAACAGTAAAGCCGAAGTCTGTGGACTTCTGAATATGGGCTGGCTACTGACAAGGTCCACAGGGTTTGACTGAAACCCTGAAACCTGGTTGAGGGGGGGTCCTGAAACATGTTGCTTCAGTCTCTGCAGCTGATTGCTCTTTGTCTGGGGGGTGACGTGGCTGAACGAGGAAGAATCTGTTGAAAAACTTGGTTTAGATGGAAAATTCGGGGCTAATGATTCTCCAAAGGGGTTGGCTTGGTTTGGGTTGGACACAGAGGTGTTCCAGTCGTCCCATTGGTTACCTTGAAAGATAAAGACTGGATTTAACGATCCTCTGGTGTTTTGATTCTCGATAGGCACCCCTATCTGAGGAAACCTCTGTGCTGCTGGAGCCATTTGGTTGGTCTGGACCTTACAGGCCGTGTTTTGCCTCAATGGTGCGGGTCCAATGTTGCCATCTGTTAGACTGACTTCAAACGTCCTCTGTTGATTCTGTGATTGACTGCATGAAGGGTTAAAGGTCATCGGAGTTGTGAGGTTTCCAGAGCTGCTCATCTGAAAAGAACCTGGGAGGGACCCATTAAACCCAGAAGAACTCATCTGAGGAAAGTCCATATGACTCAGCTTCACCGCTCCCTGTGGCTGGCCTTCGTTGGGTGTTAGCTGGTTCTGGGACTGAAGAGACCAGCCAAAGTTCTGCTGCCCAACCTGATCGGGAGTCTGGTTCTGAAGGTCTACGTTTGAGATGCAGACAGACAGGTGGTCTTGCTGGTTCGCCAGCTGGAGGCCGTCCTCCTTCTGGAGCTGCTCCTCCACGTAGGACAGGATGTCGTTGGTGAGGATGTCGTTCAGGTCTTCGCTGAACTCGCTGGTGGTAAAATCCATCCCCATCAGGGAACTCTCCCAGCTCCTCAGCTCCTCAGGGCCCATGTCCACCGCCTCAATCAGATCCGTTTCCCCGAAGATCTGCTGCAGGGACGCTATCATGTCCTGTGCCGTGGAGTCCATCTTCAACAAGGGGCCTCCAGCGGCAGGTTTGGGTGTGTTATCTCGGGGGATGCTGACGGTGGCGTGCGTGTCCTGGAAAGCCACGTCACTCAGAGAGCTGATGCTGTTAGGAGAGGTGTGCTTGCAGTACACAGACTGGTCCTGGCTCAGCAGGCAGCCCAGTAAGGAGTTGGGACTCAATGAATCGGACTCAAACCTCCTCTGCTTGGGGGCGGAGCACGAGTCGGCGATGTCCAGGGTCGGCATCTGGTCGTACAGCATCGCCTCTCCAGTGGCAAAGCTGAAGGGCAGCTGCAGCTGTCGGAGGCGAAGCTGCTCCTCTCCTTCTTCGTTTCTGATAAAGATCAGATGTATCGCGTCAGAACCAGAAGCGGGAACAATCGTCTCGCTTGTCAGTAAAATGTGAAACTCACGTCAAAGCCCTCTGTCGGGCCACAATGAAATCTGGTCTGCCGTCTTTAAACACCAGCCGGGCATTGGACTGGACCCAAACCCACCTCCGGTCTTTGGTCAACAGCCTGAAGAAGGTGAAGCCACTTTCTCCGGTCTTTATCACTGACCCAGGAAGGGAAATGAGATTATTCAGCAAATAAATAAATGTTTTGTTAAAGTTGTTTTTGTTTTTAATCCAGAAATTTTCATTTTTATTTGGAATTTAAATTAAAATTTCAGAACTTTGTTTAGAGTTTTATAAAATAGTCCAACCTTTTAATTTATATTTTAGAAAATTTTATTCCAGTGGATATTTTATTTATTTTTTAATAATCTTTTTTTTTTTTAAATATGTTTAACACTTTTTATATTTTTAGATGATGTTGAATTTATTTTTCAACTTTTTTTTTTTTTAAATCTTAAATAGTTTATTTTCAATAGCAAAAAACAAACAAACTAATATTTAGACTTTTTTAAGTTTATAAATGCTTTAAATTATTTTTGGCACAGAATTTGCTATTTCCATTCATATAATTCGTAAAATATATTTTGTTAACTTTAACAAATATTTTTAAGTATTGTTTTTATTGTTATAGTTTCAACACTTTTGTTTAATTTGCTTTATAGTTTTATCTAGTCAAACATTTGATAATAAGCTTCTAATTTATACTGTATACAGCATTTTTTTTCCTGCAGCATTTTACAGATATTTTTCTCTCTTTTTATTTTTATTTTTTTATTTTTTTTATTTTCTTTCAGCTGCTTTTCTCCTCGGTTTACAAATTTTCACAATAATGTAACAAAATACAGTAAAAGATTTTTTTTCTTCACTGACTTTCTTCAAGACAAAGTTAGTTCATTTCAATAAAACTAATTTAACATCAGTGACAAAAATAAAAATAAACAGAAAAAGATTTTGTTAACAGTAAGACTAAATCAGTGGTTCCCAGCTGTGGTCCTTGAGGAACACCACATGCCATGGTCTAATTGTTTCCCTGCTCCAACACACCTGATTCAGTGATTTTAATTACTTCCACATGCTTTGCAGAAATCTGTAAATCACCCATTTATTAAAATCAGGTGTGTCAGAGCAGAGAATCAACTAAAACATGCAGGAAGGTGTTCCTCAAAGACCAGAGTTGGGAACCCCTTTTTTTTTCAATGGCAACATTTTGAATAATATATGAATGAGTAAATAAAAATGTACTTCTGAGGTGTTTGTCGGCGCAGTACATCATGTCAGCAGCATGGATGAAGCTGTAGCCTGAACCTTTCATACAAATCTCCACCTCGTTGTAACCCAGAACCACCTTTCCCCTGTGGACACAAACGGATAGATTTAATCGATCCGCTTCTTCTTTCAGATTTAATCCTTTCAGTTTATTAAAGTAGTCATTAACTCAGTTTTTCTAATTGTTTATGTTTATTTCTACAGGAGAGATTTCTTACCTGCCGTCGATACCCATTGGTGTAAAGTCCAGCCTGTGTTTGGTCTGGAAGATGAGGGTCTTGGTGCGGATCTCTAGGATGGAGGGCTGCTGCAGAGGGGTGGCGATGGCGAACAGAGCGAGCTGCGGAGGAACCAACGTTCCATCCTCTGACACTCTGTTCTGACCGTGGAGGAACTTCAGTCGGCCGCGAAAGTTCAGAGCCTGAAGACAAGCAAACAGGCCTCAGGAGACCTGCCCAGGTGTGTGTGTGTGTGTGTTGGGGGTGGGGTGGGGTGTTTACCAGGAAGCCGGAGGAGTTGTCCAACAAGCAGCGGAAACGGCAGCAGAAGCTTCTCTCCAGGAAAGAGGAGTTCTCAGGGGGGATGGCATGGAGGTCATAGGTCACCACTTTACTGCTGACCTCAGAGCTGTTCTGCTCACCTGCAGGAGCAAAATCAGAGACCGTTTCAAACTAAACACCATGTACCTCAGTCACATATCTGTTGTAGCAAAAAAATCTATAACTAAAAAATAAAAATATTGAGTCTATTTAATTAACAAAGATGTCAGTTTGAATTAGTGCAGAACATGAAGTGATGAAGAGCGAGCTAAATCTGTAGATAACGGATGTGACAAAACCCCAAAGAAATGCTAAATAACTAAAAAGATGAAAAATAAGTGTAGCTGTCACGGGAAAAATCATTTAAATTATGTTGTGTCAGTGACTTCTATTGGTGGAGTTGAGTACTGCAGCTACTGGTGAGCATGCAGATGCACATGACCAATTAAGACAAAGGTGGGCAACATATTTTTTTCCAAAGGGCATCATCAAGACATTTAAAGTGATCAAAGGGCCGCATTCAGAATTGGATTTTTTTTTTTTATTTAAATTTAGTTTATTTTTTATGACATATTATCTAGAACAGTGTTTTTCAACCAGTGTGCCGCGAGTGATCGAAAAAAAAAAAAAAAAAAAAAAAAAAAAAATTTTATTTTT
>JARVLU010000665.1:12158790-12173142 GCA_031762415.1 Simpsonichthys santanae
TTTGTGATGCATCCCACCACAGCTGTATCATCTGCAAACTTTACAATGTGACAGCCTGGATGGGTAGCTGCACAATCTTATGTGAGCAGAGTGAACAGGAGAGGGCTCAGCACAGCCCTGAGGAGAGACAGTGCTGAGATTTATGGTGGAGGAGGAGAAGGTGTTGATCCTGGTCTGTTTGTTTGTTAAGAAGTCTAGAATCCTGTTACAAATGGAGGGACTTAGTCCTAGTGTGAATAGTTTGTCCATCAGGGTTTGGGGGGGGTTCATGGTGTTGAAGGCAGATGTGAAGTCCACAAAGAGCATACAGAAGTATGAGTCCTTCTACTCCAGGTGGGTGAGCACAGTGTGGACCACAAAGAAGATGGTGTCCTCTATAGATAGGTTTTCATGGGCTGCGTACTGATGAGGGTCCTCGTAGATGTTGATGGTTGTTTTGATGTGGATCATGACCAGTTTTTCTAATCATTTAGTGGCTATCGTGGTGAGGGCTACTGGCCCCTTCCTGTTTAATTCCAATCTAGACACATCTCAAAAACTACAAACATTCACTATTCAGATCCCTCAATGTTGGAGATCATCAACATACTACTTTTTTTATACAGGAATTATTTTATTTCTTTAGCAATGTATTAACATTTTGGGGTGTGTGTGTGTGTGTGGGGGGGGGGACATTTCCAGACTTCTTTTCACTGCTCTTGCTAAAACTGATACGCTCATTAAATATTTTTTCCAGGGTTAACTCACAATTGGACAAGAAAGAGGAAGAAGAGGAGCTGAGAAAGAAAGGGCACAAACAAGAGGAGGAACCCTTAAATGATTTGGACAGTGATGATGATGATGATGATGACTTTGCTGGTTCTGAGAATGAGGAAGATCACTAACAGAAACTTGGGCCCAAAAGAAATCTGTCGCACTTCCAGATGTGCCGGTTGTTAATTATTAAATTTGTTTTAAACAAATTTTAGTGAAACAGAAGTAACCATGTGCTTTGTTGATGTTGCTGATATTTGAAGAGGAATAAAGTCCACAGAAGGACAAACCGTCTTTTTTTTTTTTTTTTTATCCTTAAATGTCAGTTCATCACTCCACATGTCATTATGGAAAGTGCACTTTATTTGCACCAGTGTTTCATCATGTTTTATGATTAAAAAGCAACTGTAGTAAATGTTAAACAATCACTCTCAAAGAATAACATCAACCACAAGAAAATATACACAGTATATGTTTTGTTACTTAATATCTTAATGTTTCATCTTTCAGCATCAAATTTATAGAAGTACAGTATAGTTTTAATATGTGCTCATTGTGTTTTGGGCCAATTGGTAATGAGTGTGATCACACGTCTTAAAACAAAGTGCAAATTGTTTTATTTGTCATGTGATCCTGATCATATCAAACTGTTAAATTTATAAAGTGTGTTTTCCCCATCAGCGTTTTTATTGTGACAAATGCATGTGTTAGTCATGGATCTCGTGGGGTTGCCTTTCACTTATTACCCTGATGTGACCTTGGATCACATCCTAATTCACTCATGACTGAAACCAAAGCACTCTTACATCTTCTTTAATAAAAGTCAGTTGGACAATTGGGATAAATATTTCAAAATTTAGTCTTAAAAGTCTTAATATTGGCCATGTTTGTTGATTAAATAATAAAGGTATTTTATAAAACACACATTGAAACGTAGACAGACCAGTAAATTGAGAACTTTACCTTTCGATTCAACTCAAACTTTCCCACGACTGACCAAAGCAACGGCCTCATTACAGAGAACGAGGCCTTCCTCCATCCTGCCAAGGCTGGTGAACACGCCCAGATACCTACACTTTCCTGCCAACGTTTTAAACTACAATGTCCATGGTAAGAAATTAAATTTAACTGTGTTGGTCAAAACTTAAAACTTGACATTAAGCATGATCTCATGTGAGATGTGTCAGCACACAGATTAAGAGTTGTAAATGACTGCTACTACCACACTGAGTTAAATCTCAATACTGTACCTGTAAAACTGAGTTGAACCCAGTGACGTTCCTTTTGAAGGCCAGCTGTAACCACCATCTGAAATCAAGTAGATTCCAGAAGTTAATTGTAGATGTGCAACTTCAAGCTTCAATAATGCCCATCTGGTGTTTTCAGGAGATATTTATGTTTAACACATAGGCAAAATAATTAACATTGGAAGCATTTATAATGTGGGTGAGGTCTGGAGGGTCTCCCCCATAAAATTTTGATTACCGGTAAGTAGAGGTCATTTCATGTATTTTTATGGGTTGTTAAATATTACATTTATCTAAGTAAGCACAACTTGATTCAATAAATATTTCACAACAAGAAGTCGGCACTAACGTGGCGGCCAAGTTAGCAGCGTGTAATGCAGTCAGATGTTTTAGCTAAGATGCTACTCTTCTCACAGATCCTAACACCAACAACCCCCCAAACAGCAGCTGCCAGCACTAACAGCGTTAAGCTAGCAGCAGCCATCACTGAGGTGTCTCCCCACATCCTGTCCACAAAAACCCCGAAGAGATGAGTGTCCTGTAAAGCCGAGTGACCAAGGAGAAACACTGCATGTGGTGTGTTGGTAACCAGGAAAATCCACTTTTAGTGGTTTGAATATTCTGGACAAGGACATCATTAACTTCACTCAGATTCTCACTGGTACATTTTCATCTTTAAATCACTTCTTGGTCTGCTGCCTTCATACATCTATGTCTCTGCGTGAGTGCAGCTACAGCGTGCGCTCTCAGAACATTGTTACATGCAGTGTTCCCTCAGTGCAGACTGAACTAGGCAAAAGGACCTCCTACTCCACTCCTTTTTCCTGGAATATCTTGCAAAAAGATCTGAAGCTCTCAACCGGCTTCAAACATGCTAAGTTCATGGCAAAAACCAATACGGACATGTTCCTGTTTTTAGTTTTCTACATCACCTTACAACCTAGCTGTTTTTTGTTCCATTTTTTAATACCATTTTATTTTCACTTGTTATTCTCAATTTGTATGCGTCCTTTATGATTGTCTATTGTTGTCTTTGTTGTCCACTGTTGTCGTCGCTCTTTGTTAAAATCTCTTGTAAATGAGTCCCCAAGGCTCGATGGGATTAACCAAAATAAAGGTTAAATGAAAAAAAATTATCCTATTGAGCAAGTTGAATGAATTTGTTCATGAAGAAGTAGAAACAGTGCTGGGTGAACTAATACTTAATGGTAAATGTGTGTGTGTGTGTGGGGGGGGGGGGGGATCCCCAATTAATACTGTATATATATATTTTTTATTTTTCATTCATCCTTTATTTAGGCAGGTTAATCCCATTGAGCCTCGGTGTCTCATTTACAAGAGAGACCTGGAAATGTCAGGGGGGACACGTCCCCTTCACGTATAATCGATGTGACGCCTATGGGCAATACTGTTTTGGTCCAGGTGGCACGGTGGCTCAGTTGATAGAGCTGTTGCCTCTCAGCAGAAGGTTGCCAGTTCAAATTCCAGCTGTGGACCTTTCTGGGTAGAGTTTGCATGTTCTGTCATGCACATGTGCATGTGTGAGTTTTCTATGAGTAGCTCTCACCAAAAACATGCATGTTAGACTGATAGGTGTGAGTGAGAGAGTGAATGGTTGTTTGTCTCAATTGTCTCTATGTGTTCCTCTGTGTAAAATGTTTGTTAGTGTATGAACGTCAAAATGTTGGTGTGTTGAGGAACAAACTAAAGTGTAAACAATTCACAACATGCTTTTAATTTTTTTAATCCCAGCAGATTTGACCAGTACAGTTCCTTTTGTATTTTATTCTCAGGTTGTGAATTTGAGCAGAAAGTTTCTTTTGGTTAAGTTATAGTTTAATAGTGCAATAAACTGAAGTAAACAGAAAAATGTGTACTTGAATGAGAATAAAGGCAAATTCAAAGTACGGATCACACCCACCTAACTGTTGCGGTGGCTTTTTATTAATTTCATTGTGAGGGGGGAGTTTTGTGCAATCCCACACACAAAATAAAGTGACATTTGTCATGTTTGCTTTAAAAAGTTTATTTCTGTACACATAGTTTGTAATTCATCTCAGTGTTGACACTCAAAGGGTTTGTTGTTGATGTTGTGTGTTCCTCTTTAACAGTCACAGCAAGGCTTTAGACAGTTTGGTAAAGAGACTGCTATGAAGCATCATTATTGAAGTTCCATGATTTGGTAGATTATAGTAGGTAGTTCTCGACTTACGGCATTTCGGAATTACGAACGGGTGTGCGGCGCAGCGTTAGCATACATTTACATGTATTTCCTCGACTTAAGGCAAAAAATCCGGACTTACGAACGGGTGCGGCGCCACGTGTAATGAGTTCCGACTTACAGCAAAATCGAGTTACGAACGGTTTGTAGGTACGGAACCCGTTCGTAAGTCGAGGACTACCTGTATAGCAAAGTTCATGCTCCACAATCCAGGTAGAAAATCCACTGAAGTTCAGTCAGGTCATCTGGACGGTTTCTTTTGTTCGTTGAGATGTTTCGTCCTTCATCCAAAGGACTTCATCAGCCCGAGGAGCCACAACAAACTGAGTCTCACAAAGGAGGTTGTGGCTCTCGTCCTGATGAAGTCCTTTGGATGAAGGATGAAATGTCTCAACGAAAAAAGCAACTGTCCAGAAAACCTGACTCAACCTTGTTAGACATTCATCATGTAGTTTTTCTAATTTTTTTCTTCTCATTTCTCTTATTTTCTGTGAACTACTTGGAGCAGGATTTTTATTTTTGTTTTTTAATTCATGAAAATATAGTTATCCAATCAGATTATTTAAATTTTTTGTCTCCGGGCAGAAAAAAAAGGAGCTCTCAATGGTTAGGACTTCACTGTCATTAGAGAAGGCCGAACTCATTCAGATTCTCTCCGTGATGTTTGTTTAAAAACTCACAGAAAAAAATAGCCATTCAGAATCCTGATACATGCTCAGTAATCCAGGTAAATAAATCTAACAAGGTTGTGTCAGATCTTCTGGATGGATTCTTCTTTGTTGAAACATTATGTATTTTATCCAAAATACCAACAGTTCATGCTCAACATTCCAGGTACAAATTCAGCAATGTTCAGGCAGGTCATCTGTACAGTTTCGTTTTTTATTTGTTTTTTATTTGTTTTTTTTTTGCTGAGATGTTTCATCCTTCATCCGAAGGACTTCATCAGTCCGAGAAGCCAAAAACAAATAGGAGTCCCACAAAATACCACACTCCCATAAGGAAACAAAACAGTTAGTTGATGATAAGATGATTTCTGGGGCCCACCCTCTCCCCCATAAACTCCTCTGAGGCATTCATGCCAAAATGGTTCAAAACACCAACAGTTCATGATCAATAATCCAGGTACAAATCCAACAATGTTCAGTCAGGTCATCAGGATGGTTTATTTTTATCCAAAGTACTTCTTCAGTCTGATTGTAGAAGTCTGTAGAACCTTGTTAGAACCAGTCAGAATGTAGAGGGTAGGGTAGACTTAAAAAAAATAAATCACACTAACATTGTAGTTGCTCCAAAAAACTGAAGGTTAAATATCCAATTTAGGTTTATATAGATAATTTTCAATATAAAAGTTGTGTTTTGGTTTCATTTAATGATAACATTTTCATGAAACACTAAGTTCTGTGGGTTATTGTTGAATTTCAGTGCAAATTATTCAAATATACATGTAGCAACATGTTGTAAGAGATTGTGTGAGCCTCAGCACCTTCTGCAGTGTTTCCCTAGAAATGGGTGAAAATTTTCAGGTTACGTGTTCCGATGGGTTTTTCCTGTTGAATTTTCTGTTTAATACTGGGTCAGCTATTATGTTTACATTGTTGTTTGTGACTTTAAAAACATGACACCGTAAATCATATGACGAGGAGAAGCACTTCCCGTCAGCGTAACTGAATTGTGAAAATGAAAGTAAAGTGATATGATCATACTGTGACTCTGTGTCTTTTTTAGTTTTAATAGGATGTTGCAATATTACATCCAAACTGAAGACCCAACCCTTTAAGTCACATAAGGAACTGTACAATGTTTGATGGAAGGGTCCCTCCCAGTCCCTCTCTGCTGTGCTTCAACAGGCTCCTCCCTTTTCCATGTTTGCTGTCATCAGCTGGCCATGGCTCCTCCCTCTCTGTATTCGAAACCCAATTTTCTCTCTACTTTCAGCGGACCACTCCCCATCCCTCTCTGCTGTCCATCAACAGACCGTTCCCCCTCTCTTTCTGCTGTGATTAAACTGGTCCCTTACACTGCCTAAGAAACCCAATTTGACATCTGTTGTCTTTCAGCAGGCTTCTTTTCATTTCTCTTTCTTGTGCTTTAACAGGCCACTCCCACTCCCTCTCTGCTGTGCTGCAGTAGCCCCCTACTACTTCGTCTCTGCCCAAGAAATCTAATTTTCTCTCTGCTGTGATTCAACAGACTTATGCCCATTCTTCATTGCTGTACTTTAATAAGTTCCTCCTTTTAGCTACCCCCCCCCCCCCCCACTCCCTCACTGTTGTGCTTCAACAGCACAACAGCAGAATGGTAGAGGGAGAAACATGTCAAAGTACATGAGATGGGGGAGTGGGAGGAGCCTGTTGAAGCACAACAGAGAGGGAAGGGGGGAGGAGCCTGTTAAAATACAGGAGAGGGAGGGGAGGAGCTTGTTGACGCACAGCAGAGAGGGAGGGGAGGAGCCAGTGAAAGTACAGAAAAGAGGGAGGGGAGGAGCTTGTTGAAGCACAGCAGAGAGGGAGGGGAGTAGGAGCCTGTTGAAGTACAGAAGAAAGGGAGCTAGGGGAAGAGCTTGTTGAAGTACAGAAGAGAGCGAGTGGAGGAGCCAGTGAAAGTACAGAAAAGAGGGAGGGGAGGAGTTTGTTAAAGCACAGCAGAGAGGGAGGGGAGGAGCTTGTTGAAGCACAGTAAAAACTAGTTGTCAGTTATTTTAATTCAAAATTTGACCCTTTGACACACATTTTTCCAGTCACAATACCAAACTGTTTTGAACAAGTTTTCCATTTATCTTTGCAGTTTACTGCCCAACACAATCAAATCTTCAGTAGTTCAGTAGCTCAAAAACTATTTGATCAGTTACACATAAAAAAAAAAAGAACAATGTGAGAAATTAGTTGGTTTTCATACTTTGTCTTCAATTTTTTTTTTAAATCCCACTTTAAATTATACTTGTAATAAATGAGCAAATAACCATCCATCATCTTTACCCACTTCTTCATTTAACATTTGCTTAAAAAAAATGTTTGGACCCACTTTACACTCTGTACATGACTGGTCATAAACTGACTATAAAAGCAGGATTCTAGAACATTAACTGATACAAACAATAAGAGGTGACCCAAGTAATTTACAATAAATTAAATGTAATATACATTTGATCAAATATAGAAAAATATTTTGGTTCTTACCACCAATAAGAGCCGCAAAATCTTCTGTACTGTTGTAGAGGTCTGTAAAGATACAAAAATTATGTTTAATTTGGAGTTTTTTCACCCAAAAAATCATGCACCATTTTGATGAGGTCCAATATTTACAGCTTGAGATGTGAAATGGACCAATTTGAGCTAACTGAAAAGATACAATAAATTATTTTAAGATTAATGTAAATGAAGATGTTGAACATTAATATTTTAAAATTTTATGATCTATTTAACCGTATTTTAAAAAAATATTCTGTCTTTTTTTTGTGGTATGTAAGTATTCACAGCCTTTGCTTAATATTTTGTTGATCCACCTTTGGCAGCAGTTAGAGCCTCAAGTCTTTTTGACACCACAAGCTTAGCACACCTATCTGCAGGTATGTCCCATTCTTTGCAGTACTTCTCAAGCTCCATCAGGTTGGATGGGAGACGACTGTGCACAGTCATTTGCATATACTATCTCCAGATTTTCAATCTGATTCTGGCTTGATCACTCCAGGACATTCACAGAGTGGTCCTGAAGCCACTCCTTTGAGATCTTGGCCATGAGTTTTGAGTCATTGTCTTGCTGAAAAATTTAACTGTTGCCTGAGTCTGAGGTCAAGAGCGCTCCGGAGCAGACTAGTCTGCCAGTTCCTGCTGCTGATAAAACATCCCCATAACATGATGCTGCCCCCGCCATGCTTCACTTTAGGGATGGTATTGACCTGGGGATGAGCACCAAAGAGTTCAATCTTTGTCTCATCAAACCAGGGAATTTTGTTTCTCTTGGTCTGAGAGTCCTTCAGGTGCCTTTTGTCAAACTCCACCTGCTGAGTCTTTTTATCAAGGAGTGGCTTTCATCTGGCCACTCTACCATTCAGGTCTGATTGGTGGATTACTGTACTGTAACCTTCTGGAAGGTTCTCCTCTCTCCACAGAGAAACGCTGGAGCTCTGACAGAGCAACCATCAATTTCTTGGTCACCTCCCTGCCTAAGGCCCTTCTCCCCTGATTGCTCAGTTTAGATGGTTGGCCAGCTCTAGGAAAAGTCCTGGTGTTTCCAAACTCCTTCCATGTATGAATGATGGAGGCCACTGTGCTCAGTGGGACCTTCAAAGCAGCAGAACTGTGGGACCTCATACCTTAAATCAGTGGTTCCTAACTCTGGTCCTTGAGGAGCACCGTCCTGCATATTTCAGTTGTTTCCCTGCTCCAACACACCTGATTCAGTGGTTTAACTTCTGTCATTCTGCAGAAGTCTGTTAATCACCCATTTAGTAAAAATCAGGGGTGTCTTAGCAGGAAACAACTAAAATATGAAGGATGGTGTTCCTCAAGGATCAGAGTTGGGAACCCATGCTTTAGATCACCTTAGACAGGTGTGTGCCTTTCCAAATCAAGTCCAATCAACTAAATTCACCACAAATGGACTCCATTTAAGGTGTAGAAACATCTCAAGGATGATCCGTGGAAACAGGATGCACCTGAGCTTATTTTTGATCTTTACGGCAAAGACGGTGAATACTTACTTAAATGTGATTTCTTAGTTTTCTATTTTTAAGAAATTTGCAAAAATCTGTAAAAATCTTTTTTCACATTGTCATAATGGGATACTGGGTGTAAAAATTTGAGGAAAGCAATTAATTAAATACAATTTGGAATAAGGTGTGGAAAAAAATGAAGCGCTGTGAATGCACGATACCACCCGCCTATAAATTCAGATATTTTAGTCTCTGAAAGGTTAAAAGACGCCTGACTGTAAAAAAACGAAATAAAAATAAAATAAAAACATGATCATTTTACATATTTTAAACATTATTTGAACCAAACGTATTTGTTTTATTGTTGTTGCACATTAAGGGTCTGTTTATGAATGTGGAGTCAGCTCCTCGGGGACTGAGCTGATTTTAGCTCATGTTGGGCTCCTTTCGGCTCTGCTGTGGAAACCTCGGCCAACCTGGATCAGCGCCTCGACTCTTATCTCCACGGTAACACACCCCGCGCGGCGTCACACTGATAAGACACTCCCTGCTGCAAACCACACAAACAAACTGCTTCAAAACATACTTGACTTCTATTTTATTTGTATTGTTTTACTTTGAAAAACAGAAATTTGGCCCAGATTTTTGCTTTTATTGTGAAAATTTTGGGGAAAAGGAAAGTTTATAATCACATTCACAAAACTCCCACAAGAAAAGCAGAAAATGTAGATAAAACCAGTGCATTCTAGCTGAAATGAGAACACAAACATTGGACAGACCAGGTAGCGTCAGCTGAAATAACCTACATTTAAAAAACTGGGCCACAAAATGGGTCAATGAACCTAATTTAAAATCTTAATTCCCATAAAAAGCTTGAGTGTACACAGGTTGGTGTGGTATCTATTTTTTTATTTGTTCCACTTTTACTATTCTCAATACCGCAGCCTATTTAGTATTTTTTTTTTAGGTTAAATATTAATTGTTTTTAGACAATGCTGTCCAAGACATAGAGTACAAAGTTATAGGAAACAAAAAACCCACTCTTTTGTCATTTTTCTGGGTTTACCAAGTTCTAAAATAATTTAAATGTCACCGTATGTGATTTAAAACATTCAGCTTATTCCACCAGGTCATGATTTATTGTACAGGAACAGGTTCTAGCCCCTGACCCAGCAGCTTTTAGAACCCCCAGTAGCAAGAACTCCAACAAGTGGTTTTTGGATCACGGATGTGGTTGGGGACGCCAACATTTTTGTTTATTTTGTGTTCCAGTTCCAGCGTTGTTTTCTTTTGAAATTAAATTCTATTAATCTTTGAGAAGATGTACTTGCATTATTATGTCATTATCATTACATTAGTTTAAAACGGTCTCCAAACGATATTATCGTTTATCGCAATAATTTCCGAGACAATTAATTGCCCAGGAAAATTTGTTATCGTGACAGGCCTAGTTGAGGTTGGGGTTTTTGACTGGACTGTTTCAGAATCCTGATTCTTTTTTTCTTTTTGAGTCGTTCCATTTTAGATTAGAATTTGTGTTTGGGGGGCGGGAGTCATTGTCCTGTTGCATCTTGACCCAGTTTGATCCGAGCTTCAGCTGTTGGATAGAAATCTTCACATCAGACTCTAGAATCCTTTGGTCTACAGAGGAGTTCATGGTGGACTCAGTAACTGCAAGAAGCCCAAACCATCACCCCTCCACCACCATGCTGACATGTATGTCAGACCATGTACGACCATGCACGAGGTGTTTTCTGCTGTGCATGATGGGTAAAGTCTCCACTTTGGTTTGTTTTTGTTACAGAAGTCTTGTTAATACGTACGGCCATCTTGATTTTAGAGAGGAGACTTTCTTCTGCGCACTTTTCTCAACAAACCACCCAGTCATGACCTTTAACCTTTAACTTGTTGCTATGACGATGAGCGCGTTTGGTCCTCTCGGCAGCTTCAGATTGTTTCAAAGTGGCAGAACGAAGGCGAGATGGAGAGGTGCTACAAAGCATGAAGAAATGTGGATCCCAGAGGAGATCCTCGACACAAGAGAGCGTAAATGATGCCGGGAATGTATTTTCGTACGGTAAACTTGTTTGTTTTAAAGTGGGATTTGTGACTGAGCTGGATTTAACCAGTGGACTGAGGCCTATAGAGCCTAAGATGGAGCTCATTTCTCTGAGCATTGCACAGTCTGCCCTTCAGGGTGAATTTACCGCCACTCCTGGGACGATTGGCTGTGTCTTAAACGTTTTCCCACTTGTGAAAAATCTTTGTAAGCTGTAAAATGTCATTGCTGATGTCTTTCTGCCCTGACGTTGTGTTGACACCTGCATGCCGCAGAGCCTCTCCTTAGGTAATCCAACAGATGATGAACAGTTTTTGGTCTTAATTTGAAAAATCTCACCAATGAAAGAGAACCATTTGTTTTGTTTCCAGGACTTTAAATCCTGTTGTGCTCATTTTCACAAAACAATGGAAGTTTCCTTCTACCGTATTTTTTGGACTATAAGGCGCATTAAGTTCATTTTGACAGATTTTATGAGCGCCGTGTACCGCACAAAATCAATTCGAGGTCTGTAAGCACAACCAGAATTAATACCTAAGATGCACTGGATTTGAATTATATGTCGATTTTTTTTTTTTTTGAGAAAATTCAAGGATTTTTAAGTGCGCCTTATAGTCCGAAAAATACGGTAATGAATACGAGCTGTGATGACTTTGCTGTCATTTCTCGTCGAATTAATTGTGTTGCAGAGATAGTTTGTCTTTAGACAATAGGAAGCCTTGTACTCGCCTCTCTTCCCAATCCTGGTCACCAGGCCTGGAAACGTTGGGAACGTCTCGGGCGACGTTTGAGTTGCTGGTGCAGGAGTCGTGTGGGCGTCCATGTTGACCTCTGCAAGAAAAGACACAAACAACATGATTTACATAATAAAACTTTACTTTATTCTATGCGTATTTTAGTTTGGGTTAAAGCTAGGACTGTTCCTTCTTTATTAAAAAAACAAACAAACAGTTTAACTGCTAATGCAATTATTTTGCTAATAACTTTTTTTGCATTCTGACTCAGAATGTGGAGAAAACAACACAACAATGTGATGATTTTTCTGTCATAACCTCTTATTTCTGTCTTTGCTTTTGCTAATTTTTAATCTCAAGCTTGTTTTAAAGATTAAAAGAGACATTTAGCTGGTCAAATGAGCACATTTGGAGAGATTTATTACTTTTGTTAACATCTTACTTAAAAATTACTGAACATTTTTTTTGTAATATGACTGAGCAAAAGCAAACTTTTTTGGCTTTATGCAAAATAAATAAATAAATAACAGCAAATGGAGTGAAATGAGGAGAAAACAAAAACTTACGCGCTCTGCAGCTCTGCAACCTCCTGACAGAAGAAGAAGGCACAGCAGAACAGAGCGTGAGCTGGATAACAGTCAAACTGATGGGTGGTGTCCGTCCCCGGGGTCCAGATCTGGTCCCGCCGCCGGCCAATCACGGCTGACTCCGCCTCCACATTGCTCAGCAGCCTGCAGATGAATGTCTGCAGCTGTGAGCCCAGCTTCATCAACAACCCTCAAACTTCTCATGGATGTGCATCCATCCTGGATGTGTTCTGGTCGCATGCTTGGGTTTGTCAGTGCTGGAAGTCTTCTCTGACAGCAGACGATCAAACAGCAGCAGCTTCAGGAGACTTAATGGAAGAACCTTCACAGCATGACACGTCCACATTTTGTTTTGTTCTGAAATGTTCAGATCTGCTTGTCTTCTTCTCTGAGCTCTAATCCTCATCCTATCCTTTTGTCCGGTTGTGATTCTGTCCTCTTGTAACCTACAAAGCCATCAACAACCTAGCTCCATCTTACATTAGAGATCTTATTGTCCCATATTTTTCTTAACAGAGCACTTAACTCTTAGACTGCAGGCTTACTTGTGGTTCCTAGAGTTTCCAAGAGCAGAACGGGAGGAAGATCTTTCAGTTATCAGACTCCTCTCTTGTGGAACCAACTTCCAGTTTCTGTCCATGAGGCGGACACATTCATCAAAGTCATCAAAGTTCATGCTCAACAATTCAGGTAAAAAAAAAAAAAAAATCCAAAAATGTTCAGTCAGGTCATCTGTACGGTTTTTTGTTTTTGTTGACAAACGTTTTGCCTTTCATCCGAAGGGCTTCATCCGTCTGAGGAGCCACAAACAAACTGTTTTCCCCACTAAGCAGTACACTCCTACAGTGGACCAACCAAGACATCAAAGTTCATGCTCAATAATCCAGATTAAAAAAAAAAAAAAATCCAACAATGTTCAAGGAAGTCAGGTCATCTGGACATTGTTTTTGTTGTTGTTGTTGAGAGACATTTCATCCTACATCCAAAGGGTTTCATCATCGTTGACTGGCAATTAGCTTCATTGTTGATGAATCCCTTCGGATGAAGGGTGAAACGTCTCCCAACACAGAAAAAGGAAACCGACCAGATGACGTGACTGAACATTGTTGGATTAGGCTCAAGTCTTTCCTTTTTGATAAATCCTACATGTTGGCTTGGGCTTCTTGAGCTATCCCTTAGTTATGCTGCTAAAGGCTTACTGGAGGACAAATTGACCTAATTTCCTCAAATGAATGGTTGCAAATGAATACAAATCAATAATTTGTATTTGTTATTATTTCTATCAGCATGTTTCTTTTGGTCTTTCCTACTATAGAAAGACCTGCCCACCTGCTCGCCTCCATTCTGGACCTACCATTCTGTGTCCGTTTCTCCTTCCTGTTCCTCTCAAACTCAGCTGGTCAATGCAGGTGGCCTCTTGTCCTGAGCCTGGTTCTGCTAGGGGTTTCTTCCTGCTATGAGGGAGTTTTTTTTTCCTTTCCACTGTTGCCTTTGTGCTTGCTCAAGATGGGAGACTGCAATGAAGTGAAGACTCAACGCAATCGACTGGTACCCTCCCTTAGATAGATAATGTTACTAATTGATTTTTTATGTACCATATTTTTCACTGTATGTCAGTTTTTTTTTTTTGGCATAAATTAGTATGCCTGCAACTTACACAGCAAAGTGGCATATTTATGTTGTTTTCCCATATTTACAACCCAAAGTTTGGCTGAAATCTGATGATTTCATTCATTTTGACATGGAAAATATTGAACACTACCATTTTCAGCCACTAGAGGGCACTTGATTAATATGGCAAGCCAAGTGTTGCATTAATAGGTAAAAGTGACTATTAATGAGATGCTTGGCTTGCCATACCAAGCCACCTTCGTCTTGCTCCGCAACTCCTGGAGGAAACATCAAATCAGCTGCATTTTGCTGTGCTGCCCAGGCGAAATGCAGCTGATTTGACCATCAAGGTGCATTTATGAAGGAAAAGTTCAACTGAGACACACCTTTACTATAATGTCAAGCAAACAAATACAGGTGGTCCTCGACTTACGGCGCCATCGACTTACGGCGCTCCGTACTTACGGCGCCGCCCCCAGTGACGTC
>JARVLU010000665.1:12370299-12381608 GCA_031762415.1 Simpsonichthys santanae
ATAATTTATCTAAAAACAAAACAACCCCCCCCCCCCCCCAAAAAACAAACAAAACCAACAAAAAAAACAGTTACATTATAAAGAAATGTAAAATACAGTACTAAAAACAGGAGGAACATGTCTGTGTTGGTTTTTGCCATGAACTTAGCAGATGTTTAAAATCCCAAAGTGGTCAAAGTCGACAGCTGCAGATCTTTTTCCAAGATGTTCCAGGAAACAGGAGTGGAGTAAGAGAAGACTCTTTTGCCTGGTTCGGTTCGCACTGAGGGAACACTGCAGGTAATTATGTCCTAAGAGCGCTGTAAATGGTACGTTCAAGAATGTTCAAGACAACAAAAAACAACAACTGGACTTTATTTGTAACAGAAGATGTTTTGCTTCTCATCTGCAGAGATTTCTCAATTCAAAAACTGAGTGTGGGTTTTGAGTTATAAAGCTGAGCTAAACTAGATACATATGCATAATTATTGTTTTGCAGAAGCAAAACATCTGTTACAAATAAAGTCCAGTTGTTGTTTTGTCTTGCACCTTTTTGAAGAAGTCATTTTAAAATAATACAAACACTAAAAACCTACACATTTGAATACATTTTTGGGTTTATAAACCGTTAAAACTGTTAATTGTGTATTGACTATGAACTGACGATTTCAAAACAAAAATAGGATTTTTGCAAGACAACGTAAATGCACATA
Organism: Simpsonichthys santanae; assembly: GCA_031762415.1. NCBI lineage: Eukaryota > Metazoa > Chordata > Actinopteri > Cyprinodontiformes > Rivulidae > Simpsonichthys > Simpsonichthys santanae. The sequence continues at coordinate 12,370,992 of JARVLU010000665.1, forward strand.
TTATGCACAGAGTGGGTGGATTTAGCTGTAGTCAGTTCATGATCAAATAAAAACCCAACAACCCTTAAAAACAAAACATTTAACCAAAAATTCACACTGTAACTATTATGTTCATTTGACTGGCACAGACAGATATCTGTAATAGTGGCCAATGAAAATGGGCGTTGATCTTTAATCACCAAGGGAAGAAAAATTCAAGACTGACAAAGAGAATTTCTAACTGATGCCACCTCACAGTGACCAATTGTTCCCCTCTCTCACCAAAACTTCCAGTTCTGGTCACAAAAACCCAACAGTTGTTTCATCTCAAGTAGCCAGACGCACAGGGCGATTGTGCACAGTGTGAACATGTATGATTTCCATTTGAAGGACAGTGTGCTAGTTATTATGTTTTCCCTAGCAACTGAAAATGCTTGAATTAGCAGCTAAGGAGAGCAGCAAAGTACCTTTGCTGCTGTCATACTTTATTTACCGTACATGGAGTGTCTAATTTAGTCCTGAGCGCATAAGCATGTCATTCAAGCTTCCTGGACACCTCCTGAACAAATTCACTCAAAAGAGCACACAAATACAAATGCACACACTCGGAACAACATCCTGAAATATGTCCTGCAGACTGTCCGTGCCATATGGCAAAAAATATTGTAGTGAAGTGTAGCAAGTCTAAATGAAAATTCATCCAAGATCATTCAATTAAGCAGGTGTGAAACAGCTTAATTCAAGCCTGTTTTGGCTCCTCTTCCCAGACTGTTCACTACCATGCAGCAGCTCTTTCAGCTGCAAGATGCGAATGCTCTAAGCTTGTCACTGGTTTGCACCTTTTTTGTTTCTCTTCAGAAAGATATCAAAAGTGGTCTTGAGCTTTAAAGAATGGTGGTTACACTGCCTGGCCGAAAAATAAGTTTCCACCAAAAAAAAAAAAAAATAAGGTCACACTCTAAAATTTTGTTGGACTGCCTTTACCTTTGATAACGACATGCATTCACTGTGGCATTGTTTCACTAAGCTTCTGCAATGTCACAAGATCTATTTCCGTCCAGTGTTGCATTAATTTTTCACCAAGATCTTACATTGATGACTGGGCACAATGGGTGCATCACTTCATCTGCCTCTCTTCTTACCCTGATGTGCCCATCACTCTGGAACATGGTAAATCTGGACTCATCAGACAACATGACCTTCTTCCGTTGCTCCAGAGTCCAATCTTTATGCTTCCTAGCATACTGAAGCCTTTTTTTCCAGTTAGCCTCTGATTAGTGGTTTTCTTAAGGCTACACAGCTGTTCAGTCCCAATCTCTTGAGTTCCCTTCACATTGTGCTTGTGGAAATGCTAATTAAACATAGCCCTGAGTGCTACTGTTGTTTTTCTTCGATTTGATTTCACCAAACGTTTAAGTGATCACTGATCACGATCATTCAGGATTTTTTTCTGGCCGCATTTCTTCCTTGAAGACAATGGGTCCCCACTATCCTTCCAGTTTTTAATAATGCGTTGGACAGTTCTTATTCCAATTTTAGTAGTTTCTACAGTCTTCTTAGATGTTTTCTGTGCTTGATGCCAATGATCTGACCCTTTTCAAACAGACTGACATCTTTTCCACGACACACGATGTAGCTTTCAACATGGTTGTTTAAGAAATGAGAAGCAACTTATTGCACCAGTTGGAGTTAAATAACTTGTTGCAGCTGAAAGATAATTGCCCATTCAGTAATGATTCAATAGGAGACTCGTATATTTACTTAGTTAAGGTGGCAACTTTTTTTGTGGCCAGTGTTAGTGGGGCTTTTATTTTTTGTTGCAGAGTAAGATGGAGTTAATCCTGAAGCTCTCTAACCCAATCAACCCTGAATCAGTGGAGCCCTTCTTTCCCTTCATTGTTCTGCAATCCCCCCACAGTGCCACTGCATTCCCATCCTGGTGGGGCAGTGTCAGCGAGGCTGAGCCATGCTGCACACCTTTTTTGGCTCCAAATGACCAAGATGGTGGGGTCAGGGGTTTAAGTGCCCCCCATGGGTTGATGCATGGAATGCCTATTGACACAGTGGCTTGACCCCCTCAGTGGCTACACCAGTACTTTATTTCTAATGAGAAAGAAATTGGCTAACTTACTGGATGGAGCCTGATGGCTTCAACACACTGTCTTTGTCATTTTACAGCTTTACCTTTCCTCCACACAGGCTCCAAAACAAGGGTGAGGATTCTTCTCTACCCCCCCCCCCTCCCATTCAGTGCAGAGTAAAGCACTCAGAGAACATTCCTTGCATGTTACGCTAAGGTTGAATGTGGATTTTATTACCACATACCTGTGGTTGATGTGCGTGCTGTAGGAGCTTAACCCCTTCTCATGTGTGTCATCGGCAATCTAACTGCTGGTTTAGGAGCTGTAAAAGGCTCCTCAGCTACTAAAGATTCTCATTCTTTGGAAGGTTCATACAAATCCACAGTTGGGTGTTGTATTTGTTAGGGGTGCACCGATAAATCGGCCGGCCGATTTATTGGTGCATTTATCGGAAATCGGCCAATGCTTTCATGTGAAACCGATTTTACAGAATTTTTTAGTTTTAACAACAATTGTCTAAACTTCATTTATATTTCAGAGCACTACCTTGTGGCCAGTTACAACAAGTTTGTATTGTTTCTAGAATATTGTTCAAAGGTCCGTTTTTCAACAAAATAAGATTGAAATTTCAAGGCACATTGTGACCTTACAACATCTAACAGTGTTGCTTATAAAACAAAATCGGTATCGGCCAAAATCGGAATCGGCAAGTCAGACTTTGTAGAAATCGGTGATTTCTACAAAGTCTGGTTAAAACCAGAACTGCCTAACCTTAACCCCAAAACTGCAATCGGTGCACCCCTACTCAAAAGGTACAAATTCATAGAGTTCTAAGAAAAGCATTGGATACGATCAACAAAGTAGAAACCTTTTTGACAGATACTCACCAATGGCCAGGCTGCAGTCATGAAAGCTGTAGCCTTGATAACACTGGCAGCCCCACTCTGTACATTCTCCATTTCTATTGCAAAAGTCTGGGCAGCGCAGTGCCAGCAACACTTCCTCAAAAGCACTTGGTGAACTTGGTACCTCCATGGCTTGCTGGGTACGATTTTCTAGTAGTTGTCGCTCGCACTCATTTTCCAGATATGGCAGAAGCGCATCCTCCCAACCCAGGTCATCTTTGAGCTGCAGGTCCAGCATGCAGAGCTCTACTACTACATCAAGACGGCGTCCCAGCAGCCCTTGACACACCGCACCAACAGTGGTGTTGACCAAAGCCATCTGGCACACCCCCAAGGCTTTGGCAGAGGTCAGGCCACTTGGTGTGGGCCAGTGGGGTTGTACTTCCTGTCGAGCTTCTTCCAAGTGATCCTCAGGAAAAAAGTAGGCAAAACTTTCCAAATCTACTTGGCTCAGGCTTTGAGCTACAAAAATGGGACGATATTCAAACAAGTTCTGTCGCTTTGGTCTGTCAACAGAAAGCAGTAGATCCTTCCCAATCTCAACCGCCAGCTTAATCTCATCATCGTTTAGATTTTTATCGCCATGCTTCCAAATGTGCCTTTTCTCCAGTGGATGACTGCTGAAGGCAGACATTTCCAGGATGCTTCCCTGTGTTTCAGGACTCTTGATGTACTCCATCGTTGTGTCCATGAAGGGAAACACAGATGTGTAATCCACATTGTCATATTCTATGCAGTCAGAGTTAGCCAAAGAGCTGTGCATGTTCACCACCTCTCTGCCATGGTTAGGAGAAGTGTTATATTCTTTGTGGCACTGGCAGAAAGGTTGCCTGATCTCTTGCATGACTCCAGGAGGTGTTTTATCAAAGAAACTTTCACCTGGAGCTATCCTAAAACAAAGAAGGAAAATCTGTAACAAACAACTGTAGACACCACAAAGCAAATGCTTAAACTGAAAGGCCTGAGCAAAGATATATTACTTGGGTTTTAATTACCGACCTCCAGTCTTCGATGAAGCGATCCAAGTCATCAGAGCTAAAATAACCACCATCAGAACCCTGGAAGTCATTGTTGCTATTATGATCAAAGGTTCCACAGAGGCCTCGAGTATTGCCATAGTCAGTGCTGGGTGCTCGTACAGACAGGCTCATCCCCCAGTCGCTTACATCCGCCCTAACAAAGGCCCCAGAGGGAAAGATCAACTACAACAGGAAAAGGAAAACAGAGGTAACAATTAAAAAAGCAAAAAGAATAAATAAATAACTCCAACATAAAAAAAAGAAAAATTAAGTATGGAAGACAAATAACTCTTAAAAAGTGTTAAAATGTACAGATACCTACGGTGACCTTCCTCCCCTGATGGGACTCCAGGACCCTGATCCGACTACCCTCATCACTAAGGTTCTTTAGCGTAAGCTGTGGCTTAGTTTTTTGTAGTTGCCCATTGCACATGTCAAAGATGACTACGTCGTTCCCCTCTTGCACCGCAACGCCACAGTTGCAGGCAACAGAGTAGTGTCTGCTACCGCAGTCCCACTGGCGAGAATGGACCTCAAACCTTCTTGTAAGGCTTCGATATAGGATGAAAGTTCCAGTCTGGTGGTTCTCATAATGCCTGTATATAGCAGATTAATAAGTAGCTTACAATTAAGTGAGTTTGTCTGCTTTTACATGTGCCAGTATATTACCGTTGATCAAGTGTGATGATATGTGGATCAGTCAATGAGTAGCAGATGGAAGTGGGAACATCCTGGACCATGACCTAGAGGAAAAGGACCAGGTTAAAATATGCAAGTTAAAGAGAATACACTTCATACTTAGGGTTCTGTTTTCAGCAAACACAGATGGAAACTCTCTTCAAGAAAAGGTTTGTTGGAGGACCAGAGGACAGAAAATGGATTGACATTATGTGCAAGTATGATGGTGCTTTCTATGAAATAGACATTAATTGTCCATCTACAACTAAATGAATATAAACTGTATTTATAACATTACTTTTTAAATTTAAATGTTGTGTTTTAAAAGAAATTTAGATTTGCTTGGGAAATTCAAAATTCTGCCTTGATTTTCTTCAGGAACACTCAATTTAGGAAGTCTCATGACGCTCCACAGAAGAAATGTTTCATACCCTGATTTAATTCCGATCAATTTTATCTCGTTGTGATCGTGTTGAAACATAGTTTAACTCCTCCCCAATCTATAATTCTTTAGACAAATTCTTGAAAATAAAATCAAATTTATTTCCAAAAAAATCTCCAAACATCTCAATAAACTCAAATTTCCAAGCTTTATGTTTTTCCCGAAACCTTCTTGGTGTTTCCAGATTCTCCACAAAATGATTTATGTTCTCCATTTGGTTCACAACAACCTTTAGGTTTTACGTATCCCACAACGACACTTAAAACCTTTAAATAACCACCAAGACTGGGAAAAATAAATTCCTAAAAATACTGGTACTTGAAAGTGCATACTTTCTTCATAAATGGTAACTCACTTGGAGAGATTTTGGGACATAGCTCCTCCAGAGACTTGGTACACTAGGCCCTGGCACAGCTGAGACCAGGCTCGGGCGATTCCCATCTCGTGTGAAATCAGTCACAGCGGTGACAAAAAACTTTGCCCTGCCACAGCTGCCTTCGCTGCAAGTTTTCGGCTGGATTTCCACCCGGCAGGCGGACAGGACCACATTGGAGACCTTGTGGACGAGGCTGTCTGTGGGTGTCAACACAGTATTAAATGAGTGATAACAGATGGAGCAGCTGCCTTTAGGTCTGTAATAAAAACTTCAAAGGTGGCCCGGATGCGTTGATGTACAAACAACACTTGGAACAACACAATAAACACCACATACAATATTTTAATGTTATTTCTGACTTTGGTAGGGAATCATATGTAGAAGCTTTTGTTGAGTTTTTATTGCATTCACAAGTAAACTGCTGACTTTTTAAAAGTCCACCTTTGTAATCCCAAGTGCCCTTAAGGGGTAATCACTGTCGTTGAATGCAATGGTTATACAGGTATGTGTTTTTTGCATTCAGGCCACGCAAGTTTTTTCAAACCCTTGAACAAACCAGCCATTGAAATACCTAAGTGCACAGCTGATGGTTATAGAAGGCTGATGTCTTCACGCCAGGGGCCATCCACAGGAGTTTAGTGTCCCGTTGCATCTCTGTCTCCGCCAAACTTCCTTCAACTTCTGCGTCTTTTTTTTTTTTTTTCTGCCTAAAGATTTTTTGATGCTTGACAAATAACTTTGGGCCTCAGTCAGAAAGAAGGGGTAGGGGGTAGGGGGATGGTAGTGGAGGGGGGTATTTTCTCCAAGAGACTTGCATGTCTTTGCAGCTGCCTCACTGTAGCCTCCTGCTGTAATGCGCTTCACATATGATTATCATTTTCACCAAAAAATGTGGCGCAAGTTATTCATCATAACCCTGGTTTTACTTTGCTTATCAACACAATTTAAAAACTGGTTTATAGCTTGACGTCTGTATTTTCGACACAAATAAAATTTACCTAGTGGCATACCTGCAAAATGTCCTGTTTCCTCATAAATGTCAATGTGTGTGCCCTATTCACAGACCTTTCTGTGTGTGATCCTTCAAGTTTCACAGTTCCTGTGCACAGTGGATCTGGCTGAATAGTTGCTACTGCTTCTTTCCTCAGTTTGGTGCTATACTTTCCTTTAAATCCAAATCCCTGCATCATTGCCAAATCATAATCCTCAGATTGAACGTGTTTTGAACACAGAACGTTGTTCTGCGACAGTGCTATGAAGTCTGCCCATTTGACTTTGACAAACTTCATCCATTTTTCATAAATTTTCTTAATTAACCTGCCTAAATAAAGGTTGAAAAAAATTTTTTTTAAATCTTACAAAAACTGTTTTTAAAACCAGTTTGTGTTACGTTTCAATATTTTCCACAGAACATAGGTTTAGGTTTATTTTTTTATTTCTCTGTCATATTTCGCTGGATTTGTAATATGAAACATTGGTGGGTGTTGGACTTTGAACTTATTGAGTTGCCAATCTTGGAAAAGTGAAAGGAAAAGTCGGAAAAGGGTGGATTGCCCTCTTACTCTTACTCCTCCACTTGAGGCAGAACCTCACCCTGGGTGAGGTTCTGCCTCAAGTGGAGGAGTTCAAGTATCTTGGGGTTTTGTTCATGAGTGAGGAAAGAATGGAGCGTGAAATTGACAAACAGATTGGTGCAACATCTGTATTGTGGACTTTGTGCTAGTCCGGTGTGGTAAAAGGGAAGCTGAGCTGCAAGACGAAGCTCTCTGTTTACTGGTCAGTCTACATTCCTGCCATCACCTATGGCCACGAACTCTGGGCAGTGATTGAAATAACGAGATTGTGGATGGCTGTTGAAATGAGTTTCCTTCACAGAGTAGCTGGACTTAGGGATAGGGTGAGAAGATCAGTTATCCAGGAGAGACTCCGAGTAGAACCACTGCTCCTCCACATTAGGAATGCACAATATATATGGTACATGGTGGAAACAATAGACATTTAGTCTATGATAGAGATTTGATTTGATTTGATGTTTATTTATTCATTTTAAAAGAACAATAAAAAAAACAGTTTAATTAGATACAAGAATACAAATAGGATAAAATGAAAGGAGCAGAAAGAAGAAGAAATCTTATTAGAGATCTGTCTTCTACCGGCTAACTACAGTAATGCTGTGTCTGATGTAAAATCAGAGTTGTCAGATTTAATTGTTACCTTTTTTTGTTGAAAACTGTGTGTAAGTGGTGGCAAAGTCTTTTCTTTGAGAACTAAGTAGCAAAACTACAAGCTAACTATGGCCGGCTTGCTGTACTCATATTCGGACACATGCACAAAATGCTGCGTTCCATCAAAAGTTTGGTTTTGTTTGTTGAAAGTTCGTTGGTCAGCTTTAGAGTGCATTTGAGCTAAAAAGTAATAAAAAAATAATTAAACCTGCTCTCTGATCTGTAAAAAGAACACTGTGTTGTGTGATTTTACTGCAAGACCCTCTGGTCAAAGCCACAGAGGAAACTGGTCGCCATTTTGTGTCCGCTAAAGTGGAAGGAGACGTCGACTGGAGGGTTGGAGGGTTAAGTGTTTTCATTGTAAAATGCTGCTCTGTTGCTGTTCATTTATTAAGTGAAAATACTGGAAACAGTTAACAACGTATTCTTTTGTTTAAAATTTATGGCTAAAACTACATTTAATATACCAGGTAGTCCTCGACTTACGAACGGGTTCCGTACCTACAAACCGTTCGTAACCCCGATTTTGCCGTAAGTCAGAACTCATTACACGTGGCGCCGCACCCGTTCGTAAGTCTGGATTTTTTGCTGTAAGTCGAGGAAATACATGTAAAATGTATGCTAATGCTGCGCCGCACACTCGTTCTTAAGTCCAAGTTGCCGTAAGTCGAGGGCGCCTTAAGTCGAGGACTATCTGTATTTACATTGTTTTGCACTACAAGAAAGAAGCCTAATACCTGATTTGTTAATTATTTAAAAACTCTCTGGACCAAGTAGTGGAATTTTTGTAATTGAGATTATTTTGTGGTATAGCAGTTTTCAAAATAAATGATGGTAAATTGACACCCTTTGCTTTTTTTCATTCCTATGGCAAATTTTATACCAAAACATATTGTGATATATATTGTTACTGCCACCCATCACAATACATATTGTGATATGGAGTTTATGCCATATTGAGAGGAGCCAGTTGAGGTAGTTTGGGAATCTGGCAAGGATGCTCACTGGGAGGTGCTTCAGGGATGTCCGACTGAGACCCTGGGGAAACCCAGGACACGCTGGAGAGACTGTCTCTCGGTTGGCCTAGGAACGCCTTGGAGTTTTCCCAGATGAGCTGGAAGAAGTGGCTGTGGAAAGAGATGTCTGGGCCTCCCTGCTCAAGCTGCTGCTCCCGCAATCTGACATCGGAACAAGCGGAAGATAATGGATGGATGGATGGAATAGCCAATTTAGTACTTAATATAATCTCTCAACACTGATTTTCATCTAAGGGTTGACTACCAATTATTATAGCCAATAGTTGAGCATAAAAGTTTTCACATATAACTGCTACTTACTGGTTTTTATGTATGAGAAAGTTTCTGTTCAAGCTTACATCTATTGTGACTTGGCTCTCTATATTTAAAAAAATAATTGAATTGAATTGAACTTAACATATTTAGAAGAAATACACAACCGCTGATAAAACTTTAAAACTTGTAGCTAAAATTTAACCTTCTCTTGTAGCTAAAAGTATAGACTGTGGCTAAACTCCGAAATTTGTGTATTATGGTTCAAATTCTTGTATGTCATTCAGAGGTCATTTTGCATTATGCAAATTTTGTGATGCTCGTTATCCATAACAAACAGGCTGAATTTAGTTTCTTAGAATAAAAAAAAGCTGAAAGTAGTAAGTAAAAAACAGGAAACCACTACCAAAGATGTAGATGTTTTCAGTGACAAAAAAATGATAACTTGAAACAACAACAATAACAAAAAAGTCCAATAAAAGTATATTGAGGCAAAATCAGTGTCTGGTCAGCAATGTGCTGCTTATATCAGTTCAGAGTTGGGATTTTGTGATTTTATGCTTTATGTAAAACAATAATAATGTCACAGACACATGTTTTCCAGCAGGTCTGACCTGGATCATGGACACTCAGAGTCAGAGGGACTCCACACAGGTGGCCGAGGTCGGACCTGAAGCAGGGGATGGGCACTGTGCTGTGGACGGTCACCTCATGCTCTTTGCTGTTCTCTGCTATGTGAAGCGAATCTGGAGAAAACTATGGTAAGAACAAAAGTTATTTTAGCTTGACAGGTTTTGGCCTTTTATTTGAAACATCACGATCATCACGCAGAATAATTTACCTTTATTCCAGCGTAGAAACTTTCACTTTCTTTTGGAGAAGATCTGGAGTAGTTGACGTTGACTCTGAAAGTTGAGACACTGCAGGAGAACTGCAAAGAAATATCACAAAATGTTGATAATCTAATAAGTTCATGTGTTGTTCCCCAATAATTTCTGCTGGAAAACAGAGCCACCGTGTGCTTGGAAAATAAACCATTTATTATTCCCAGCTGAGGAAGACGGGCTACCACTCAACTCCAGCTGGAAGATGTAGTCTTCATGGTGTTGGATTTCCATCTTTTTTCCCCCCTTCTGCTCAGACCTGACCTTATGAGCAACAATTTAGCTCTGCAAGTTTAAAATCTTCATCTACAGTAGTTAATCTATAGGAAAGTGACACACAGCACAAGGCTGATTTTTAAAGAAGTCAAAAAATACAAACAGGTTTTTTGTCTCCAAACCCTATGTGTCATTTTTCACCACTTTTATTGTCTGTCCAACAAATCTCACAGTGAGTGTTTGAAGCTCAGTGTGACCTATCTGTTTAAATAAAGGTTGAGGTTGATCAAATGCTTCTTATAAAGTAGCCTAAGTGACCAAATGGATGTTGGGAAGAGCAAACCCTGGTTGGAACGTTAAAGAGGAACTTACCCCACGGTGAAACAATAGCTCCGCCCCAAGACAAGATTTAAAAAAATGCAAAGTGGGTGTGCCAAGAGACACCTCTAAAGGAGGGGGAGGTGGAATTACAAGACTAAGCTAATAATAAATATACTGCTAACCTGAAAATGATATCGATCAA
>JARVLU010000665.1:12698372-12712794 GCA_031762415.1 Simpsonichthys santanae
CTTGCTTGTTCCATTTTTGAGTCACGGGGGTGGGTGGGGGGGGGGGTCACTGGTGCCCTTATCCAGCAATCACTGTGAAAGAGGCGGGGACACCCTGGACAGGTCTTCAGTCCATCACGGGGACACAGACAAACATTCACTCTCTCACTCACACCTAGGGACAATTTAGAGTTACCAATCAGCCTAACATGCATGTTTTGGGTCTATTGTGCTTTAAAATATTACATCTTTACTGGTTTGAAGACTCTATTCCAGTTTATTTATTTATTTATTTATTTACCTCAGAGTGGGCACAGTGAGAGTACCCTCCTCATGTTGTTGCCGCTGAAAGAAATTGTCTTGTTCTATTGTTGCTCCTGTTTGTGAACCCTTCCACCCAAAATGTAAATGTAAACATTACACCTACACAATATTCCAGTAGTAATTCTCAATCAACAGGCCCCAGTGGGGGTGGGGGGGGAGGCCTCTTTTACGGTTGTGTGTGTGTTGAGTGTTGGCAGCAGGCCAGTGTTATCCTGTGCACCAAACATCGAGCCGAGTCAGTTACTTAGTGGAAACAGACAAGCCAAATCGGCGCAGAGTGACCTATTTTGTTGCCGTGTGCCTCTGGGAGTGTGTTCACCCCCCCCCCCCCCTTTCAAACCAGCCCCTGCCTCCTCGCTGAAGCATAGTCCTTCCTTCTCAGTCTGAACAAGAGAAGAAGAAAAAAATTTGAGGGAAGCAGCTCGTGGATGAGCGGCCTCAGCGCCACACCTACTGATGTGGTCCGAGCTCCTTCCTTCTCCTTCCTCCCTGCGCCCCGCCCCTCGTCAGAGGCACCTAATTATGAAATCCTGACTCATTTACATGGCTATGTTTGATCTAAATTACACTCCAAACCACACCAAATTAGGATCATCTGTGTAAAACACTTTTTTCCCCCTCTCCTCTCCTGATCTCTGCAGGGCACATGTTCGGATGATGAAGGCTGGGGGGGTGAAGGGGACTTTAGTTTTGTCTTTTCCTCTGGAGACCTGAGCTCTGTCCTACCCTGCAGACTGAGACGGGCTGGAGTTATTCACAATTAGACCAGGACCTGATCAACACCCCCCCACTCCCAAATTAGATAGAGCCTCCTCCGACCGGTTCAACGTACAGGAGGCACATTAATTACAGCATGCCAATGGCTGGCTCGGACTAATTCCTGGCACATATTATGCATTCATGTCGTCCTGAAGATCATCTTTTTTACCCTCTTCTGCCTCATTTCAGCCTCTGCTGTTTGTTGAATGACATCATCTCGTCCCGTTCCCCCAACAAATATCTTAAAGCTGCATTGCTGATGCTTTTAGCTGGAAAAGACACGTTCTGAAAATACATATTTAACAAACAGAAACAGACTCGTGTTGCTGCTGAGCGCTCACGCCTCGGGCGTCCTCTAACCTTCAGGCTCGGGGGATTTTATTTATTTATTTATTTGTTTTCTGTGCACTTTTCCTTTAGTCAATGAGTGAAGGATTACAGTTCAAATGAAGGCCTAAAAAAAGGGGTGAAAAATAAATATTTTTAAAAGGCCTATAAATACTTTCAGTTATTAAAGTGTTTTTTAATAAATTATTTGTTTTAGTTTGATCCCAAAACTAACAGATATTAAGTGTTTGTGTTATCTTAATGAGAATTAACTATATTGTAATAAATGCATAATTTAGTGTCTTCATAAAATCTGAATTTGTAATTGAGCAAAACACTATGGCTCTGAGGTGTAAATGAACAACATTTGAAAAAACGGAATTACATTAAGCCACAGTGGAAGTAGTCAAAGCAGAAGTGGCCAAAGGAGAAGAAGCCAAAGCAGAAGTAGCCAAAGCGGAAGTGGCCAAAGTGGAAATGGCCAAAACAGAAGTGGCCAAAGTGGAAGTGGCCAAAGGGGAAGTAGCCAAAGTGGAAGTGGCCAAAGTGGAAGTGGCCAAAGTGGAAGTGGCCAAAGTGGAAGTGGCCAAAGTGGAAGTGGCCAAAGCGGAAGTGGCCAAAGCAGAAGTGGCCAAAGTGGAAGTAACCAAAATGGAAGTGGCCAAAGTGGAGTTGGCCAAAGTGGAAGAAGCCAAAGCAGAAGTAGCCAAAGCGGAAGTGGCTAAAGTGGAAGTGGCCAAAGCGGAAGTAACCAAAGTGGAAGTGGCTAAAGCAGACATGGCCAAAGCATAAGTGACTAAAGCAGAAGTGGTCAAAGCAGAAGTAGCCAAAGCAGAAGTGGCCAAAGTGGATGTGGCCAAAGCGGAAGTAGCCAAAGTGGAAGTAACCAAAAAAGAAGTGGCCAAAGTAGAAGTGGCCAAAGTGGAAGTGGCCAAAGTGGAAGTGGCCAAAGCAGAAGTGGCCAAAGCAGAAGTGCCAAAGCAGAAGTAGCCAAAGCAGAAGTAGCCAAAGCAAAAGTAGCCAAAGAAGAAGTAGCCAAAGCAGAAGTGGCCAAAGTGGAAGTGGCCAAAGCGAAAGTGGCCAAAGTGGAAGTGACCAAAGCAGAAGTAGCCAAAGCGGAAGTGGCCAAAGCGGAAGTAACCAAAACAGAAGTAGCCAAAGTGGAAATGACCAAAGGGGAAGTAGCCAAAGTGGAAGTGGCCAAAGCAGAAATGGCCAAAGCAGAATTGACCAAAGCAGAAGTGGCAAAAAAATGGAATTATCCATCCATCTATCCATCCATCCATTTTCTTCTGCTTATCCGGGGTCAGGTTGTGAGAGTAGCAGCATAAGCAGGGAGGCTCAGACTTCCCACTCCCCAGCTGCTTGGGCCAGCTCCTCCGGGGGAATCCCAAGGCATTCCCAGGCCCGCCGAGAAACATGGTCCCTCCAGCGTGTCGTGGGTCTTCCTCTGGGTTTCCTCCCAGTGGGATGTGTCCAGAACACCACACCTGGGAGGCATCCAGGAGGCATCCTAACCAGACACCCGAGCCACCTCAGGTAGCTCCTCTCAACGTGGAGAAGCAGCAGCTCTAAGACCACCAAAACGGATCCCCTCAACACATTGGCTGCGCCTAAAAAATATGTCCAAAAAAGTTATGTTAGTATTTTTATCTAGACTGACCCTGAGTTTTTAATCTGCTCAGAGATGGGATTATAATAAAAGTATGACCTGATTCTGACTGGTTTAAACAGGGCCAGCAACTTATAAAGAGTCTCCCAGAGATTCAATATCTGTCAACGAATAGAGTTTTTATTTATTTGTTATTTCTTTACTTACTCGCTCATCACGCAGAAAGGCTTTTTTTTTTGGCATCATTATAATTTTTTCTGTCACGTTAAATCACATAAGGTCCAAAAGAGACCACACTTAGTCCCTCCCCCTCATCCATGTGATAGGTTGTGCTCCCCTTCAGCGAAAGGAGGACTCTAGGCCCTATACATATGTAATGGCACGGGACATCGGCCACTTCCGGTTCCTGATCTCGCATTGTGTACCTGTCCGGCCAGCACTGTAAATTGTACATTTCTCCTGCCTTGATTTTAATACAATTGGTAAAACTTAAATCACATTTCCTTGATTTATTGATAGTGCGAGTTGCCGCTTCTGAGGGAGGTCCGAGACAGGGGGAGCGTGAGCTGGAGGCAGACCTTGGGTCCGAGAAGAGGCCTGAGGCCTACAGCTAGCAATAACTGTCGGCAGTGGCCCGGGGCCCACGTTCAGCTCCAGTTGTAACAAAATTGGTGACAAAAGGCAAACTTGGTGGAGTCCAACTCTCACGAAATTACAAAAACAGAATTGTATTTACCATAAAACACTGCAAGCTCTTAAACAAACTGGTTGTAATAGTCCAAACATAGCAAAACTGAATGTTAATTCATGTGTAATTACCTCTTTAAAAAGTATTAAAACATTTAAGGGCCTTAAATTGCAGCTACTCTTTGAAAACTGTGAAACAAAACAAGAGACATTTAGGAATTGTTTATTACCCTTAACTCTTTTGTTCAAACTTTATTCTCCACTTTTACCTCAAACTGGGAGAAAAATTACAAAATTATCCTTAAAATGTATCAAATGTCTGGAAGATCAGTACTCAAGCTTTAGGTAAAAACAGAAGAAATTTAAATTTAGCTAATCTTCAAGAAGGAAAATGTCTCTTGTGATAAAATTACATATTTAATGTTTATGACTCTAGCAAGAACCATACGAAACACAGTATGTTGTAAAATATGTGCAAGTGTCACAGGGTTCTGATCATTTTTAACCAATTTCCACTCGAGTTTTGCCAAAAAAAATCTTTGAAAATTGGGTCAAAACAATAAAACTAACGTGAGTTTTTGTTTTCCAAAAACAAAACCACACTTACAAGATACCCAGCTGATTTTTGTTCTTACAGTTCACAGTTATAGCCACAGGTGGTTTAATCCCACCTCAAATAATTCTTTGAATTGTCCAAATTCTGCTCCAAAAGACACACACTTCATGATAAACTTATTGAGATGCATTTTAGAAGACTATACTAAAAACTCTACTTTTATTTTTTCTTTCTTTTGATTTCGTATTTATTATTGTTACAGCAGATTCAGTCCATTAATAAGTTAAGCTGAATGTGCATAATTTAAACGCACTACATTATTAGGAATGATGAATAATAAATTAATCATTTCATGCCTGGAATGGCTTTAAGAGACTTATTCAAATATCTTAAACTAAAAGTAACACTTTTAGCCACATGCAGTATTTGATTGAATGCCAAATCAGCATGCACAATGTTTTCTTGTTTGTAGTTTCTTAGGTATAATTGTTGTAACTGAACTAGTTTTGCAGTTGCTTACAGTATGACAATGTTCAGCTCAATTAGAACTAGCGAACTCTGACTTTTAGTGTTAATAACTTCCTTTTAAAATTATTTTACTTTTTATTTTCCCTGAAACATACTGAGATTTCATCAAAGTTCGTGCTCAATAATCCAGGCAAAAAAATCCATCAAACTTTAGTCAGGTCATCTGGATTTTTTTTTTTTTTTTAAAGATGTTTTGTCCTTCATCCAAAGGACTTCATCAGTCCAAGGAGCCACAACAGAGTCCCACAAGCAGCACACGTATTGTGGGCCAACCAATTTGCTGGTGATAATATGGTTTCTGGGACCCGCCCTCTACCCCACTGACTCCTCTGAGGCAGCCATAGCCACAGTGGTTAAAAACATCAAAGTTCATGCTCAATAATCCAGGTTAAAAAAAAAATTCAACAAAGTTCAGTTATGTCATCTGGACAGTTTCTCTTTTGTTGATAAGATTCGTCCTTCATCCAAAGGACTTCATCAGTCTGAGGAGCCACAACAAACTCAATGGGGGAGAGAGTAGGCCCCAGAAACCATCAAACTGATTGATTGACTATATGAGTGTGCTGCTTGTGGGACTGAGATTGTTGTGGCTCCTCAGACTTATGAAGTACTTTGGATGAAAGACGAAGCATCTCAGCAAAAAAAAAAGAAATCGTCCAGAAGACCTAGACTAGTGAGCTTTGACTTTTAATGTTTTTAATGTTTAGAAATGTTTTAACTTTTAAAATGATCTTATTGCTTGGTGGGGAAAGTTTGCTGGAACTCCACTGACTGATGATGCCATCTGGATGGAGGGTGAAATGTTTCTATAAAAAAGAAACTGTCCAGATGACCCGACTGAGAATTATTGGAATTTACTTTATATTTTCCCAGACACTTATTGATACATCAACAAAGTTCATGCTCAATAACCCAGGTACTGTAAAAATCCAATAAATCAAGTTATCTGGATGGTTTCTTTTTTTCTTCTTTTAGACGTCTCTTCAGGACTTCATCAGTCTGAGTAGCCACAACAAACTCAGGCCCATAGTGAACCAATCAGGTTGCTGGTGATAAAATGTTTTCTGGAGCCCACCCTCTCCCTTGTCTACTCCTCTGAAGCAGCCACAACCCAAGTGGTTCAAAACATCAAAGTTCATGCTTAATAATCCAGGAAGACAATCCAACAAAGTTAAGTCAGGTCATACAAAGTTAAGTCAGGTCATCTGGACGGTTTCTTTTTTTTTTTTTCTTCACCGAGATGTTTCGTCCTTCATCCAAAGGACTTCATCAGTCTGTGGAGGCACAACAAAGCTGAAGGGAGAGAGTGTGGACCCCAGAAACCATCAAACTTCTTGGCCCACTTCTCACCATCAAACTAGTTGGTCCACTATGTGATTGTGCCGCTTGTGGGACTGAGTTTGTTGTGGCTCCTCAGACTTATGAAGTACTTTGGATGAAGGACAAAACATCTAAGCAAAAAAAAAAAAAAAAAGAAGAAACCATCCAGAAGACCTGACTTAACTTTGTTGGATTTTTTACCTGGACTATTGAACATGATTTTTGATATTTCCTGCTTCTAGTTTCTTAGGTATAATTTTTGCAACTGAACTACTTTTGCAGTCGTTTCTAGTGTGAAAATGTTCAGGTCAATCAGAACTAATGAGCTTTGACTTTTAGTGTTTAGAACTTTTTTAATTTTTAAAGTTATTTTAGTTTATATCTTCCCTGATACGTACTGAGAGTTAATCAAAGTTAATGCTCAATAATCCAGGTAAAAAAAAAAAAATCCAACAAAGTTCAGTCAGATTATCTGGAAGGTTTCTTTTTTGTTGAGACGTTTCGTCCTTCGTCCAAAGGACTTCATCAGTCTGTGGAGACACAACAAACTCAGTCCCACAAGCCGCAAGCTCACATTGTGGACCAACCAGTTTGCTGGTGAGAAGATGTTTTTTGGGGCCCATCTTCTCCCCCGCTGACTCCTCTGAAGCAACCATAGCCAAAAAGGTACTATGTGTGCTGCTTGTGGGACTAAGTTTGTTGTGGCTCCTCGAACTGATGAAGTCCTTTGGATGAAAGTCAAAACGTCTAAACAAAAAAAGAAACCATCCAGATGACCTGATTGACCTTTGTTGGATTTTTTTTAACCTGCATTATTGCATGAACTTTGATATTTCTTGTTTATAGTTTTTTTTAGATATAAATTTGTAAATGAACTATTTTTGCAGCCACTTACATTATGAACATGTTCAGCTCAACCCAAGCTTGTGAGCTTTGACTTTTAGTGTTTATAATTCTTTACTTTTTTAATCATTTTATTTTATATTTTCACAGAAACCCACTGAGGGGGTCATTCAAAACCATTGCTTTCTGCAATCTGTTTCATCATAATGTCTTTTCTATTGTGTTTTTACCCTCCTTTTCACTACTGCTATTGCTAATTTTAGCTTTTGGATACCATTTTTGGTAGTTTTAGCTTTGTGCTACAGCTTGCACAGTTTTCACCAAAAACAAACAAACAAAAAAATGTTTGTTGTAGTTTTTGAATGTTTTAGTTTTTCTAGTCATTTCCAGAATAGAATAACTTCAGCTGATGTTTAGAAGCTAAATCAAGAATCTAAATGTAAAAAAAAAAAAAAAAAAAGAAGGGGTTCACAGGTGAAAAGCTGCAGCCTCGTGGAGCCAGCAGAGAGGTTCTGCTGCAGCTTTTCACCAAAAAAAAAAAAAAAAAAGCCTGATTACTGAGCTAAGATCAAACATCTCCCACAAATCTTTGAAGAGGCAGCCAAACTACGGAGAGAACAGCTATTCTGAGAAGTTTGTTTTCATGCCTTGTGTTGTGGTCTGACTGGGCGGGCGAGCCGTGCCTCGCTTTAAGAAATCCTCCGAGCCTGGATCCAATAAGCCACAGTATCTGACTGTGGCCGTGTGGTTGGCAGACGCAGGACGCTTCAATCTACCTACCGTCCCCCCCACCCCCCCCACCCCGCAAGCACACACGCACACCCTGCAGCTTATAGGTGCTTTCTCTCTTTCAACTCGTCCACTAATTCACAGCAAATGTTTAGAGCCTTTGTTCCTCGATTCCAGAAAGCACAAGCGTTCCTCGAAACAGGTAAACATCCAGAAAGTCCCCCTCGAGTGCACAACGGCGCTTTTGTTGTCTCCTTGATTTCAACCGTCGGATCAATTCATTTCATTTGCAGACCTGGAAACATGCGGAGCTAATTGCTGCTGATAAAGTTCAAACGGACTTTGACGGGGCTGTCGGGGTAAAAAACAAAAAACAAAAAAAACAATGCAATGCTGGATTCTGGCTATAATTTGATCAAACACATCAGTTCTACGTTTCTGTCTTTGGCCATCGCTCTCTCGTTTCTACCTCTGAGGTTTGCTGCGGCTTTTCAGTTTGTTTGCACGTACACTGCTGGAAAAAAAAGAACAGGGGGGGGGTTGATGGATTCATACAGAGTGCGGTTGAGGCAATGAAAGCCCTGAGGGGTTTATAAAAACATTTTACCCTACAAGAAGAGAAAGAAGACGAAAAAAGGAGGATTTGATTGCCGCTGCCATGGAAAAACGCCTAACTGCGATTTGGGTGTTATTTTTTTCTTCTACGCACCTGAACTCAGACTTTCCACGGTCATTCCATGTGCAGAACTCGGTGACCCCCTTGGGGATTCTTGGATTTTATTTCTGAACATTTAGAAAGGGCAAAACCGAACATAAACCGCGGCAGAGTGTGCTCAGACGTTGTAATCTGATCCCGCCCCGAGTTCTGCAAAGCGCAACACTAGTAGCTGCAGCAGTTACCGACTGAAGGGTAATAATACCAGACAACACAATCCTGTTAGCAAACACGTGCTTTCAATCACAACACGGTCCGATTTCAACATGCGAGCAACTTTAGGTTCGGAGGAATTAAAAGGAAAAACTTTGACTTGCGTTTTAAGCTCACATTAAGATACTTTCAACAAAAAGCGTTAAATATGTTGTGATGTAGTGTAGGCAAATTGTCAAACTAACCGACATAGCAATTGAGCTTCAAAGGAGAGACACCAATAAATGGTTGTCTCAATTTTCACCTGCATCCTGTTTTTGCTCTATTTGGGTATTTGAATTTGCATTGCCTTTCAGCTCAGCTCCTTCTTCACCCCAACAGACTGGAGCAACACCCTCAATACAAGCACTGATCCATCTCCTGCTCCATTCTACCATCACGCAGGAACAAAACCAGACACTTGAACTCTTTTGCTTGGGGCAAAGGCTCGTCCTCCATCAAGAGGTAGCATTCCAACTAATTCCAGTCCAGAACCATGGCCTGCATCCCATTTAGAGAAAGTTCTGCCCACATTCTACGGAACACCAGACAGGAACTGCAGCCCTCCTCAATACATTCGTCACGTCCTGACGGTCATTTCAGGTTATATTGACATAACTAGGACTGATAAAGATCATGTGACTTTGAATCAATACATTATTAATAAAACTTTAGAATTTAAATCTTTCTGACCCTACGTTAAATACAAAATATGTTGGTATACCCCTTCCTTCTATTTATCTACAAATGGTGTTCCTTTGAGTTTGTCGGTTATTACAAATACTTGGGTATTTTGGTCGATGCACATCTCTCTTTTAAGCTTCATGTTGAAAACTTGGTAAAGAAACTGAAAGTTGTTTTTTTCCTACAAAAATAGGTCCTGTCTAATTGAATGCCAGGAAACGCCTTGTAACTGCTACTTTCCGTCCCTCCATTGACTATGGTGACATTATTGACCTGAATGTTCCTGCAAGCACCTTCCAGATGTGGGACACTGTCTATCACGGTGTGCTGTAACTACTGTACCCACCATTGCACCCTCTATTTACATATATTTCCATCATTAAATCACATCTTGGTCTGAAGCCTTCATTCATTCAACCTTTATTTAGGCAGGTTAATCTCATTGAGCCTCGAGGACTCATTTACAAGAGAGACCTGGTTCATGAGGCTCAATGAGATTAACCTGCCTAAATAAAGATTGGACGAATATACAGGTAGTCCTTGACTTACGACGTAGATCCGTTCTTATGCGGCGGCGTAAACTGAATTAAGTCGGAACGTACGTAAATACATGTGACGTACCTGTTTTACCAACCTCGTAAACCGATTTTCGACGTAAGTCCATGGTGATGGCCTTCCTTTTCCTCGAAGCACTGCCATCAGAAGAGTCCTCCTTGCGTTTGGGAGCCATAATGAAGGGCTAATGAAGGGCTAATGGCCTACTGGGAAGCTAGTGACACCATCCTCCTCCGTACAGTACTGTATTCTTCCGCCACTGTGCTGCCGCGTTACGACGTTTTACGTCATAAAACTGTCATAAAACTGACGTAAAAACCGACGTAAAACCGACGTAAAACTGACGTAACCGCGGAACGTGAATAAGGGAGATGCGTTGTAATGTTGAAACATCGTAAGACGAGACCGTCGTAACCCGAGGACTACCTGTATACATGTTTGTTTGTTTTTGTTTTTTTTTACTTTGAAAACTGTAAAGATATTCAAGTAAGTGATGGCAGAATAATATTTGTGGTAAATAGGAAGCACAGCGTGCCATTTTTTGTTTTTATTATTGTTTCACATGAGATTTTTACTACTTTTATTGCAAGGAAGTAAATCTTGTAATTTCTTTAAATTACACCTTTGGGTTATGATTATTGCATTTATGAATCAATGCAGCAAAATTAATTTAAAAGGTAACAAATCATTGTAATACTTGGTTAAATAATGGCTTTAATTGCAGGATGTCTGACCCATGAGCTTTTGGCTTTCATTAACTGAGGCCGCCTTAGCAATTTAGTTGAACAGCCCTGGTTTACACTATAGTGGGCTCTGGATTAGGCCACTGCAAATGATTGCAGAAATTGAAAACAGGAAGGTGGCCTTTTCAAATGGGACAGCTCCACATGGTAATAATCTGCCTCAAACAGGAATGAGGTTTTTGTCTTATTGACTGACCTATCTTCAATCATCTGGTTTTACATACAAACTCCTACTTCACAAACCAGTTTCCAGTCATCCCTATTCAAATTGAACTATAGCAAGTAGGACAAGTATGAGCTGAATAATCATCCCTCCAGCTGGGAGTTGCGTTTCTCCTGTACCTGATGAAAAAAAAAAAAAAACGAGGCCACAAATTTGATTCGGATTCATTTTCTCCACATGCACATAAACAACTTCCCTATTGAGCTGCGCACGAGCAGCAAATCATTTTGTGTTAGTTTGGTGAGCAGATAAGATAAAGAGGTTATAGACTACAATCCAGTGCTTTACCTGCAAAATAATTTTGAATTAAAATGGGGACTTGTGTGCATGCATACAAATAGAGACAGATATGTTGGTATTCTTCCACAATTAAAAAAAAACACAACTGATGTGACTGACTACATTTGGCTCCAGGTTTGGCTCATCAGTTCCACATACTTTAGTGCTAGACAAACACATTTTTGTTTAATTCCTAATTTTGTTGTTTTCCTGTCAATAGTGTACCACTCTTGTGTCTTTTCCATGGTGTCCATTTTGATTTAAAATGTGACTGATGGAACAATCTGAAAATGACATACTATCACCTCAGAGTTCAGCTTGAATGGTTTTGAAGGGTCTCCTTGGCTCTTTTGGCTCATCTGCACTCTTGGTTTGATCAATCTGGGGTTGATCCAACAATGTTCAGTCAGGTCATCTGGGTGGTTTATTTATTTATTTATTTTTTTTCTGAGACATTTTGTCTTTCATCCAAAGGACTTCTTCAAACTGAGGAGACACCAAACAAAACTGATTCCCACAAACAGTATAGTCCACAGTGTGAAAAAAAAAAAAAAAACATTATGAAAAAAAAAAGTCTGTGGGAATATCGGGTCAGGTCGGCGTCGGGCTTTTGATTGCATTAGCGGACACACATGGCTCATGATCCAATTATATGGCAATATAGCTTGCCATACAATCACCAGATGCATGCAGCCATTTGACCATGCGCTGACCAGCCTTGAAAGGAGGGGGGGAGTCCAGTTAAGCTTCAGATGGGACTATACTGACAGGCAGCGATCCAGCAAAGCCCAAATGGATGTTCATTCAGCCGTTGCACTCAGTGGACGTGCGCAGTCCACGACCCAAACAAGTGAGATCCCAAAATATTCTTGCAGACACATTAGAGCATGGTCCGTGTCTGAATAATGCAGAATGCAGGCAGAAGAGGAGATTAAATGTGTTTTGACGGCCTTGAAAGGACAAACACCCCCTCAGCTCTGATCTTCTGCCCCTTTCATTCAGCCACACTCGTCCACTGACCGAAAGCCGCAAAAGCTTAATGAAAAATATCGGGTGGGGGGGTGGTGGTTCGGGTTTGGACCTGTAAGTAATGTTAATTCGTCGGGCCGGGTCGGGATCGGAAATGATGGTTACGGGCTGGGGCTGGGTCAAGTTGGATTATTTGGGCCCAAATGTAACTCTAACATAGACAAACAAGACAAACAACCCTCTTGGATTGGATTTTATTCCTGGATTATTGAGCATGAACTTTGGAGACAAACAACCCTTCACACTCTCATACATTTCTAGGTACAATTTCTAAAATTGTATTTTCGATCTCTGACAGCTCCTGTTTTTTTTCTGGTCCATGTTCAGTGTGGTGCAAACAATACTGTGTGATTTAACATGGAATGTATTTTTTATTAAAAAACAATTATATATCCTATTTTAGTATATCTTTGTAAAATAAACATCAGATTAATTTGTTCACATTTTTGTTTACTCTAATGCATACTAAAGACAAGTAGATATCAACTATCAGTTTTCCTGAAAAATGAAGTGTTGTTTCAATGAGCTGCAAGGGTCTCAACAAATGTATCTCCATCTGTTTTTGTATCTGGGTAAACACTTCTGTAAAGTTGTTCTCTTGGTTTTAATCGGGAGATGTGTTTTTGTGGAAAAAGGACACTTCCTGTTTTCCCTCACGCAAATGTTTCACCTGGTTTCTCCTTTGTAATTTTTAACTGTTTCTCCCTGAAAGCTGTACCCTCTGGTGTGAACCTTGCAGGATGGAAGAGTTCATCTCCTCAATGTTCAGTTTAAATCTGACACACTCCCTTTGCCTTGGAGGATGAGGGGAATTTTTTGCCTATCTTCCCAGAGGGAGATGGGCGAGAGCTATGCTCACAGCATATAAGAGGATCACACGGCAGTGCTGAGGAGTTGGCCATTCCATGGCAACTCTCTGCTGTGACAGATGGGCAGTGTGCTATTGCCATAGCCTGGAGTTCAAAAAAACCAAGCTGCTTACTGGGTGAGTGAGATGATTTGGAAGAGAAGGTAGGCGGAGCTACTGTCTGATGAAAAAACAAGCATGGAGATAATGAAAGACGCAAAAAGCAAGATGCATGAAGAAAGTCATAAATACTGTAGTTTGGTAAAGAGCAGAGAAAATGGAATGTTGATAAGGAAAGCTTTTATGCTTACTTTAAGGCAAAAAAGATGAGAATGCAACACACCGTGACAAGAACAGTTGCAAAAGGGTAACAAAAAGAGAAAGTGGAAATTACAGAGAGGGAAATATATCTAATCTTAGCCAGTGCGGTAAAAAGACACAACAACAGAGTAAAAATTAATTTACCGCTGTGAATTCATCTGTTGCTACCACAGAGAAACTCCTGGACACAATTTAAATAAGGAAATAATTTATTCCCTTACTATTATCTGATTTACTCAAAATGTGGTTGCTAATAAAATACAGTTTCCAAGATAGGTTTGTCATTGTTGATACACCTCAGAGTTGACAATTATATATCAGTGTCAACCACCACTAAAGGCAAAAGGCAATGTTTATGCTCTTGTCTGGGTACTTGTGTCCATTTGCCTGTTAGCAAAATATCTTGAGGAGCATTTGACAGATTTTATTGAAATTCCCAAACTAATTAGTGAATACACAATTACATTTTGGATTCACTCCTATTCAAGATAGCCATCACAGCTAATCAACATTAACAAAGAAATGGCTTTAGTCAGTCACTTTCACAGATACAAAATAAAAATAAAAAATTAGCATGACATATGCTGTAAGTCATTCAAGACAAACAAATGTTACCACATTTTGAACTACACAACCAGTTTAGTTCTCCTTTTAAAATGGTTGTTGCATTCAAATGCTTGAGTACCTTTTTTAGTGTTTATAAGAAGATAAGAGCCAGCTTTGGTAAGCCAAGGTCAGAGCGCCAAGGTCCCCGCCTTTGACCACAGCCCATAGCATCATGCACCCGACTTTTATTACCCTTCATGCAGGTGGTGGGTCCACAAGAAGGGAAACCCTTGTTGCTCCTTCAGGCAGAGCTTCACCGGGCACCATGGGTAGAGACCCTGTCACCAGGCACTCGCCATCGAGCCCCTCTCCCAGGCCTGGCTCCAGGGTGGGGTGAGTTTCCTCCACAGGGTAGCTGGACTCTCCCTTAGAGATAGGGTGAGAAGTTTTGTTATCCGGGAGAGACTCGGAGTAGAAATGCTACTCCTCCACGTCGAGAGGAGTCAGTTGAGCTGGTTGAGGTGCTTTGGACATGTCCAACAGGGAGGAGACCCCGGGGGAAGACACAGGGCATGCTGGAGAGCCTATTGTCTCTTAGTTGGCCTGGGAACAACTTGGAATCCT
>JARVLU010000665.1:12787212-12798400 GCA_031762415.1 Simpsonichthys santanae
CTTTATAAAAAAGGCAACGAACGGCGCGATGACGTCACTGGGGGTGGAGCCGTAAGTACGGAGCGCCGTAGGTCGAGGGCGCCGTAAGTCGGTGACCACCTGTATATATATATATATATATATATATATATGCCATTAATTAAATAAAGTGACAATACAAGGTTTAAATATGATGGAAAATGAATTCAGGATATTGGGATAAACAAACACACCATGTTTTAAAAGCATTTATGCAACTGCAGGTTTCCTCCCATTTTCTTTATTCTTTTGAACATGAATTTGTTTAACAGCTCGTGACCAAAAAAATTCTGTGGACTCTGTTTTCTGATAATCTTTTTAGTTTTAGTTCAATAGATTGTGACGTGATTAAAAGCACAAATTATTTTCCCTACTTAAAGAGAGCAGGTAAGAAAGTGGCAGCTTAGATCTTCTGTCTCAAAGAGAAGAAAGAACAAATTGTCTGAGTGTGAAGTGGGTGTTGAGCACAACAAAGCACGAGTGGAGATGAATTTGAAGGCTTTTCATGTTCAGACGACAGGTGTAGCCAGAACAACAAGTCTGCATCAATCAATTTATGATGCCTTTAGTTTAGTTATCCAACGTCCTGTTGTTTGCTTAGGTGGGTTTGAGCTACTTATAGAGTGAAAAGAGACTTTTCTCCCACATTACTCTGCAGATCAATACAAGAAAAAGCAAAACTGAACTCCTAACAATGGCCCATTTATATTATAAGTTAGCTATTTAAACATAATTAAAATATTAATCAAACAAAATGTAAATATAATCCAGAATTAATTATTCTGAAAACAGAAGAGCAGCCATTTAATAACAATTAGTTGATAAGTTGACTCAAAACTAAATGTTTTCCATCTCCATGCACCAATAAATAATTTTATAAACTACTGATGGAAGATAAACTGTGCTGAAATTTAGCTGAAATGGAAGAACAAGCCAAAGTTAGCAAAATAATATAGAAAGAACACATATTTGCTGAATTAGGTTTAAATGAACAGAAATTAGCACAAAAATGAGAAACTAAGCTAAAAAAAAAAAAAAACACAGCTGAAATTAGCGACAAAAAAGGATGAAAAGTAGATGAAAAGACAGAAAGAAGCTTACAATACCAGATGAAGTGGCGAGAGCACCCTATTAGGCTGAAAGAAGCAGAAATGAGCACAAAACTGGGAAATTATTGGGAAAAAAGCCAAAATCTGCAACATAAAAAACAGCTGAATAAAAAATAAAAAAAAAGAAAATAAGCTTAAATTACAAGCAGCAAATGGAGAGAGTATGTTTTTTGCTGAATTAGGCTGAAAACATATAAATGAGTGCAAAAAATGTGGAAAAAGCTCAATTTAGCGCAAAACAGCTAAATAATAGCTGAAAATGCAGAAGAAGCTGAAATTAGCAGAAAGAAGTTGAGGTTGAAAGAAGAAGAAATTGCATTTAAAAGCGATTTTTTTTTTTTTAATTGTTGAAATTAGCTAAAAATGCTTAAAAGGTAGCTGAAAAGGTAGAACAAGCTTAAATTGGTACAAGAAAGCATAAAAACATGTTCGGCTGATTAGGCTGAAAGAAGTAGAAGTGAGCAAAAGAAGTGGAAATTATCTGAAAAAAAAATCTGAAATTTACGCACAAAAAACAGCTGAATAGCAGCTAAAAAGCAGAAATGAGTACAAGAAAATTCAGCTGAACAGTAGCTAAAAAAGCCAAACGAACATTAAATTACCAGAAACAAGGAGAGGGTACATTTTTGCTGAATTAGGCTGAAAAAGATTTAAATGAGGGCAAAAAATGTGGAATTAGCTGATAATGCAAAAATTAGAATAAAACAGCTAAATATCAGCTGAAATAGCTGAAACTTGAAGAAATGCTGAAATGACCATAGGCTGAAATTAGCAGAAAGATGTTAGAAGCATAAAAATGTTGTAGTTAGACTAATGCTGAAAGGAACACAAAACAGCTGAAATCAGCTGAAAGTAGATGGATTTTTTTTTTTTTCTTTTTTTTGGCACAAGGAAGTTGAACCATAGCAAAATGTGAAAGGAGAAGTAAAAGTTTGTAAACAGATCTAAAGATATGAAGGAGGTAAAATGATGGCAGAAAAGGCTAAATATATGAAAAACTAAAGTTGCAGCAATATCAAAAACCATGCTTCTCCTGAAAGAGCTGGATCTTATTGATGTATAATTTATAGAAATAGCACAAAAAATGTGAAACAAGATACAGTATATACCAAAAACATACAGAGTATAGTAACTAGAAGAAATATAAACAGGATCACAATAGTGTGACTGCTTAATAAGCATGCACACAATACAATATGTATATATGGTCAATCCATCGAACTCCACTGGCCTTGATGCCCACACCTGGCTTCAATTGAGGTGAGGATGGAAGGGACAGTGAGGAAAATGTGGGGTTATCACAACTAACTTGTGATAATCAATGTTTTCTAATAATGTACAGTGAGATTAGACATAACGTTATGACAAAGTTTTGACATGAGCTGATCTTTGTCTAACTCCAGCTTGGAGGATGCATTTCTTTCACGGGAAGCTAGACTTTTTAGTTTTGCTTAGTTTGAAAATTGGCTTTGCCATAAATCCCAATGTGCAAAGAGTTTAAAACAGCACATAGGCTTGGTAAACATCAAATATAAAAAGCCACATCTGTCTCCTTTTATACCATAATTTATACAAAAACACGTTTTCCCAAAAAACCCTAGCAAAGGCGGCGCACAGCTTCAAAGTGTGCAGCGGTGACAGTTCCACCTCAGCTGTCTTCCAACATTTAGTCAAGCCGCTTTGCTTTCAGTCACCGCCTGTCCTACAGTCTGACACAAGAGGACACAGAAAGCCTCCCAGGACTGTGTTTCACATGTGAATACCCAGCATGCATTAGGTGGCTGTTGGTAGGTGAGCCTTGGGCAAAAATAATGGTTCCACGCTCGACTGTGTAGAAGGACTGTTTTTACCCGACCCCCCCAAGGGCCTGCATAACCTCAGCTTGGGCTTTTAATACACAGACTGGAAACGTCAACGCTGTCCAGCATCTGGATATATGTGCACATACCGACGGAGCACAATGTGAAACCAACAAAGAACTGTAAACCGACAATCATTTGGGACATGCAGCTTTTTTTTTCTTCTTCTGTGCATATTTAATCCTTCAAATATGAATTCTGAGCGCTTTCGCAGTTATCGATCAAATCTGAGCAGCAGGATTCATTAATAATTTAAGGTTCATCCACTTATTTGAGAAAAATCTTGACCTGAAATGAATTTGGAGATGATCTTTACACCTAAACAATGAATATTTATAACTTACAGTGCAATGATCAAGATCATTATCACCACCATAGCAAGAATGGCAGAGAGAAAAAAGAAGGTTGTGGCACAGTGAATGCACAAAATCGAGTCAACTCCAAGCACAACCTTCAATTTAAACCTTTGCATGATGTTATTTCAGATCCATGTTTCTCGCTTCGAAGCATCGTCTCTTCTTTTAACTACAGTTTGTAAGTGTATAGAACCAAGGAGACCAACTGGTGGAGTTTTTGGAAGGAATGTCGAACCATTCTTGTCTGGTGGAAGGATTCTAGTTGTTCTAGATTCCTGTATTTTTCAAAAAACTGTACACAAAGCAATGATCACATGTATCACATTGTATATGTGTAAGCTGCCCATGCTAGAGGGACTAATGCATCCCCATACCATCAGAGAGGCAGGTTTCTTTTAACTTCTAGTCTGACTCTCGCTCAAGATTGATGCCTCTGCTCTCCCTCCCCCTGTTCTCCTCTTCTGCCTGCTAATGCTCTCTGTGTGCCTTGGAACTCCTGGTACACATCTCCCAAACTAAAAATACTATTATGGATCTGGTGAGCTGGACTTTGAACGCAATTGACAAAATATTTTCAATAAAATGACAGGGTCCTGGAGAACCCTCTTATCTGGCTGAGGCTCATGCTGTAGGGTACAGAGATCCGTGGAGAGTTTGGCACCTGATGTGTCTCTCAGTTCTGTCTCAGGAGGACGCTGAAGACGTTTGTATATTTGGATTTATGATAGCAGGGTTTCTGCTCTTTGGCATCAGCGGGGCTCTGTTTTATCAACTTTTGAAGAAGACATTGGCAGCAGGTCTGGCCATGGCAAAGCTTCAATGTCTGTGTGAAGGCTTGGTTCGTGGTATGAGTACTTAAAATCAGCTGATTTATGAACTAAACCACAAGATGGAGGCGATTTGTAAGAATCACAGGCCACCTGCGACTTCTAGAGCTCGCCAGCATGTTGGGAATGACCTTGAGGAAGGCTCATAACACGAATCAGTGGAGTGAAATACCCATAAATTTGGCCATTTTGGATCAGGAAATTTCCAGCAGAACTCAAAGCTGACAGGAAAATAACAGTCTCCCTGAAGAAAATCAACAATTGTGGCTTATCTGAAGCTGAATCCCTTGTTTGGCCTCGGATACGAGCAGGCTATCAAATTTCTCCTGGGACATGGGTAACTAGGGAAAAAGCTTTGTCCATCGCTATTTTTGAACTGTTCACTGATAACAGCTGGATAGTTCCTCTTCTCTTCATCTCTTCATTAGCACGTCAATGATTTTCAAAAATAATTTCCAATTTGGACTCATCTGACCACAGAACAGTTTTCTACTTTGACACAGTTCATTTTAAATGAGTTTTGACTCAGAGAAAAAGGAAGCATTCTGGATGGTGTATACAGTTGGCGTCTCCTTTTTACGATAGAGCTTTAACCAGCATTTGTAGATTACACTAAACTGTGTTTACAGATAACAGGTTATGGAGGCATTCCTGAGCCCATACAGTGATATCTAGAACAGAATCAGATCTGTTTAACATGCACGGTGCCTGATGACTCAAAGATCACAACCAACTAAAAGTGATTTTCAGCCTTGTCCTGTGAGCTCCATAGATTTCCCCAGATTCTTAAAACTTTTTTTAACAATATTATGATGACATATTCAAAGTTTCACCAATTTTCTATTGAGGAAATTTATTCTTAAAACAATCAACTATTTGCAGACAGGTTTTCTCAGACTGGTAAACCGCTGCAACACAGGGTAGGGAACAGTATTTGCACTCTCCCTTAGAGATAGGGTGAGAAGTTATCTAGGAGAGAGGAGCCAGTTGAGGTGGTTCGGGCATCTGGTAAGGATGCTCCCTGGAAGCCTCTCTAGGGAGGTGCTTCGAGCATATCTGACTGGGAGGAGATTCCAGGGAAAACCCAGGACACGCTGGAGAGATTACCTCTTGGTTGACCTGGAAGCACCTTGGGGTCCTCCCAGAATCTCATGCCATCTCATGCTGGTGAATTCCTTCATACCCATCTGCTCACCACAGACTCATGTTCGGGCTGCTGCTAAATATACCATATTGTTTTACACTGTGTTTAGCGTATATCTTAGACCTTAAGCTAGCGTTACAGTTGGTGTTCATTTAGCGTCTTTATTCCCAGTTCTCACCTAAATATTAGCTCAATGTTCATTTAGCCATTTCTTATTTGTACCACATTTTCAGCATATTATTTCCTCTGGAACAACTTCTTTGAGATGAGTTGCTGCCATACCACCACCACCACCACTGCTTGGACAGATTTAAGCTGTGACAGTGACAGTGATGAATCCTAAAAAAAGTGGACTGAATCATCTTACATCACACAAACGCACACATATGAATACATACCAAAATCCCTCGCTCCCAGAGTCTCCAGAGCTTCAAAGAGGCAAACTGAAGATACAGACGCAGATCCAAAAAAAACAGACGTTGCTACGCACCAACACATGCAGATACGGATATCAGTTTTTAGCATCATGTTGGTCACATGTGCTCCTAATTCCTCTTATGGTGCACGGACACACACGCATCGAGAAACGCACACATACACTGTAAAATCTGTGAGAGAAAGAATGCTACGTATTTGTGGATGAATGGGTAAAAGTGGGTCTTTAGTTCAAATGCAAGCTCTTTTCTGGTCACAGCATGGTAACGTCTCTTTTTGTCTTATTTTTCTCACTGATGGGCACCCTTCAGGCCGAGGACATTTGATACAGAATGACTTAGAAAATAAAGTGTTGAATGTGCAGAAATCTGTTGGGCATCTGGTACAAAGCACTTTCTTTCACATATGTGTGAAAATATTAGCTTAAATATGAACTAAAGATGCGCTTTTCCCCATTCAGTGGCTCGTTTTAAGTTTTATCAATGTATTTCAGCAGTCAATAACCGATTAGCGTTCACATGGAATTTTCTCCTAAAATGTGATTTTTTTTCTGTTAAAATATAAATGACACTTGTATATCTGTTACTGTTGCAGTTCATTTGTTCCGTTTTTATGCCATTGCTTGTGATTTGTTTTAGTTTCCCCCCACAGGGTGAATGGGGGATAAATGTGGCCACAAGCTAAAGCTAAAATCAAACACTTTTTATTTTGCAGAGGTGTGTTTGTGTGCGATGGAGTGGTGAAGCCACTAACAGTACATGTCTTTTGTCCTTATAATTTCTACACATTTACACACAAATGCTTGCTATATGAGCGATGGACAGAACTGTCAATCTTCCTCTTGTAAACTCATTTGCGTCTCTCAACACACACAAACGCTCAGGGCGTTTTGGCGCAGGACCGTCACACCGCCACACTGAGAAGGCAGGTGTTAATTACCGAGTGAAGCGGGAGCTAAAAAGGTGGATGGCTCAGAAACGAAGAGATTTGACACCCTCCCCACGCAGACATCACCACCTCATACACCCGCAGCATCAGCCACAACAATGCACCTTTGTTCCACAATTAGAGACCCCCATAGCTCATCTATCGTCACGGTGAAGAGGATTTCATCAACACCAGAGTCTCCAAGTACCTCTCAGCCAAAGACCAGATTTGTACCTGAAAGGTGTCTTAGCGCCCTCAGTTCACACCAAACCAGATAATTGAAGAAAAAAAAAAGTTATACAGTACAATTAAGTAAAATCATGTAAAGTTTGCTTGACCTTTACTTTTTCTGGGAAACGTGTAAAGAATTTGCACCTCCTTCTGAGGCTTTTACACCAAACCAACATTAGGAACTAAAAGAACTATCACCTCTCTCTTCTTTGCGTTGTTGGAAAATTCCCCCCCAAAAATGTTCCTCTGGGGAATACAGAACCTATGTCCTTTCCACCCGCTTCGAATGTTAGCAGCCATTAAATGGCCGTGATTATTTATTATCATCTCCATATATAGTGGTCAGACAGCCCCTCCTCCTAGTGGGTTTAAAAGTACATTGTTAAGAGTTGTTATCAATGATAATAGGCTCCGTTTTTAGCTTTGTTAGTGCTCATAGGTTCACGTGGTTAGATTCAGAGTAAAGGGTCTGGGGGTTAGGATTAGGGTCTTGGTTAGGTTTAGGAACAAGGGTAAGGGAGTTACATTTAGGTTTGTTCCTCTGGATAAGGTGTAGGGTTAGGTTTAGGAAAATGGTTGCATAAGCTGAAAAAAAAACTTGCTGTTTTACCCCCATGCAACGCTGCCTATTATCAATGATAATAACAATAATAGTGCTCCTTTAAACCTACTAGGAGGTAGGCGGGACATTCTCACCCCCATATATGGGGATGATAGCAACTAATAACGGCCATTTAATGGGCTGATAAGATCCAAAGCTGCTTTCCATTCTGAGAAGTATGAAGTCAGGGGTTTAAACTTGTGTGTAAAGGTTTAAACAATTGAACCTGGAGTTTGAACCCAAGGACGAAGAGGTGTGGAGGTTGACAATTCTCTTGATGGATGGATGGATGGATGGATGGATGGATGGATGGATGGATGGATGGATGGATGGATGGATGGATGGATGGATGGACGGACGGACAGACAGATGGACAGACACTTAACTAATCCCAGGGGGAAATTTGAGGCATCCACTTTTCTAATTACACAGAAAAGTCACATATGAAATACCGGTAATAAAAAAAGAAGTAGAATACACAAATTTGGAAAAAGATACTACACAAGGTGGTACGGAGTACTACATTCCTGATTAACCTATACTATATGTATATGTACATACACATCTGCATGCATAAGTGCCTGGTATACCACAGATTTACGAGGCTCTATTTTGAATGTACAAGGAGGAGCTGAACCGTCTGATGGCTTAAGGGACATAGGACTTCATGAATAAATGGAGCAGGGCTGGGACAGCAGTAGCTACCTGAACTTTTTTTTGGATAATTTCATAAAATTTCCCCAAATGCATTGTGTATCAAGTGTGCTTTAAAACACACACACACACGTTTACCTCCAAAAATCTCAGATGTCTACTAAATGAGCTATCAGCTGCCCTGATTTCTAAAAAATCTGCATCAGCTATAGAAAAACCCATATCAGTCGACTTAAAAATATATACATTTTCCAGGATGTAAACATGACGTGCAAAACTTGTGACGTCCTCAATTACTCTGATACACTTGAGTAAATTTAAATAGTTTATGAAATAAAGATAAACTGTAACACATAGTAACAGAATTTTCTATTTGTACATCTGTTTAGGAGAAACATCTTAGAGTCAAACACCAGCGTAGACATCTTTGGTGGTCGCCCTGAAAGACCTTTGCAAGGATGAAGCTATTTTCTTTCCTGTTTTACAGTTTTAGATGATTGAAAGCAGGAACATGAGCACCTCGTGGAGCAAAACGGAGTTAAAGTTAGACTTAAAAGGAGGGAAACCGGAAATTCAATGTGGCATCGCATATGGGAAGCATAAGCAATGTCTTTTATAGCGCATCTCTGAGTACGGGAGAGAATTTCAAAGTAAAAGTCTCAGCGTGCTTGAAGGTATGTGAAACTGGCGACATGTGTAGCCATCATAAGGTCTGTGTCTATCTTGAGTTTCTTTTTGGTTTTAGGTGGGAGGGGTGGATGAAACAATAAAAGCTGATAGAGAGTGGGGGGGAAGTGTAGTGGGGAGGGGGTGTGTGGGGGGGTGCCACAGGTTTGAGGCAGATGGGCTCAGTGTCAGCCATGACAGTCGGCCAAGACGCCTCAGTTTCCTCTACAGATTTTGGAGCCCAACACACACTCAAACACACACACACACACACTCGTCGACATCTCTCTGATCAGGTAAATCTGAGCACCCCGTGGAAAGTTCTGGGGGATGAATTTCGCCTGAGGCTGTGAGTTTTTGTGACTCGGCCCCATCTGTCACAGATCTTCACCGGCTTCAGCTGCCAGGAGGGACCACACCTCCTCCTCCTCCTCCTCCTCTTCCTCCTGCTTCCTGCCTCAGAAAGAGTTGGGGACTGGATGCACAGAGGGACACGCTATGTGTGCACAGCGATTAATTAGAACTAGTGGTCCGTTTGTCGAGCAGGCTTTACCTGCGCCGCACACCGACAGAAGTGGCACACGAGTCAAACAAGAGATCGGCTCTTTGAAGCTCTCGGAGGTGAAACGGTGTTGGATTTTAACAGTCAAAAGACCCGAGGCATCACTCGAACGCATATTTAAAAGAACCTAAAACAATTATTTTAACAAGAGGCAAAACTATCAAATGATATTAAGAGAAACAAACTAAAGATTAAAAAATAAACTTATGATTATTGGTTAACAATTAACTAGGAGGTATATTTGAGCCTATCATTTGTTTTAGCTTAAGCATTTTTATTTGACTTTGTATAATCTTAAATTAGAAAAGTGTTTTCCTACAAGCCATACAATTCAGACTCAAGACATGTATACGTTTTCCTTATTAAAAATTGAGACAACAAATCTACAAATTTTAGCTGTTTTGGACAATAGCAGCTTCTGAAAAGAAAAAAAATGTTGCTCATATATACAATCCAACAGAGTTCAGTCATCTAGACAACAAAAAGGTTAAATTGAGCTTACAACCATTTTTTTTTTTTTTTTGCATCTGGACAGTTTATTTATTTATTTATTTGGGGAGATGTTTCATCCTTCATTCAAAGGACTTCATCAGTCTGACGAGCCACAACAAAATCAGTCCCACAAGCAGCACACCAGGGCCCCAAAAACCATCTCATCACCAGCAAACTGTGTGGGTGTGCTGCTTGTGGGACTGAGTTTGTTGTGGCTCCTCAAACTGATGAAGTCCTTTGGATGAAGGCCAAAACATCTCAACAAAAAAATAAACTGTCCAGATGACCTGACTGAACTTTGTTGGATTTTCTACCTGGATTACTAAACATGAACGCTGATGTTTTGAACCACTTTGACATATCTTTAGTGATTTTATGGTCCAAATATTTTTATTTTAACACAAGATGTGGTTAATTTTGTGAAATTATGCGAGTGTTGTGGCTGACTAATTGCAGACCATGCAATGACTGGCAAATAATTAACCCAGCAAAGTTAAACTATATTACAGCTGGTTTAAAAATTTTGCACAGTACTCTATGTCCAGTTTTTATATCTGAAAAGCACTCTGCATTTTGAGCCTTTAATTTAAAAAAGGAGAAATGTATTTTTTTTTTTATGTTCCTAAAGGAAAAACGTCTGGAAATAGTTTTTTTTTTTTTTTCAGACTGTTAACCCTAATTTTACCCCCAAAACAACTGGCGGCCCAGGGGCCAAATCAGGCCCATGGAAAACTCAGTTCGGCCCACCAATGGGTTCATTTAAATAAAACTAAATTTTTAATCCATAAATAAAACTTACTTAACGACAATAACTGCTCAATGTCCGGCCCCAGAGCTCATGGCTTTCAGTAGGGCCCTCTGAACAATTTAGCAGAAAAGCTCTGATCTAGATGTTTCAAAATCGGGACAATAAGCAAATTCCAGACTTTCCTATACATTTCAAGACTGTGTAGGACCCTTACAGATTTTTAAAACAATTTCTGTTTCAACGAGTTGCACAAAACTATGAAAATTAAAGTTCAACTCAGTAACTAAGAAAACCAATAAGCAAATTTTCTCTCTTCTGCTCTCGTTCTCTCGTTTTTGCTCTTGCTCTCTCATTCTCTCGCTCTCGTTCTCACTCTCATTCTCGTCCTCTCGTTTTCACTCTCTCACTCTCTTTTCATTCTCTTGCTCTCACTCTCTCACTCTGTCTTTCTCGCTCTCTCTCGCTCTCTTTCTCTCTCGATCTCTCTAGCGCCATCTCTCTCTCGCATATATATATATATATATATATACAGTATATATACATACACAGTATACAGTAT
>JARVLU010000665.1:12922552-12932651 GCA_031762415.1 Simpsonichthys santanae
CCAGTGAGAAACAGCCTTCTTAATTTACACATATCCCAGGAGAAATTTGATAAGTCGTCCTGCTTCGAGGCCGAACGAGGGAGTCAGATTCAGATAAGAATTCAAGGATTGAAGGTTCTTTATTTGTCATAGACACCACATGTGGTAGAACAAAATTGTGTACACAGGGTCCCAGCTTCAGTCAGCTAAAGTATGAAAATGTAAAAGAAAGACAGTAATAAGATAAGATAGTAGTTCCCAACATATTTTCCTCAAAGACCCCCTTCTTACTTCCGAGCCAATCTGAGACCCCCTCCCCCCCAAATGGCTGTTAACATTCAAAGCGGGTGTCCCTCGCTACTCCCCTCTCCCTAAAGACTCCATCCATCCATCCATCCATTATCTTTTACCCGCTTCGTCCATTTTTTGGGTCACGGGGGTCGCCGGTGCCCATATCCAGCAATCACTGTGCGAGGGGCGGGGTACACCCCGGACGGGTTGCAAGTCCATCACAGAGCCACACAGAGACAAACAACCATTCACTCTCTCACTCACACCTAGAGACAATTTAGAGTCATCAATCAATCTAACATGCATGTTTTTGGTCTGTGGGAGGAAAATGGAGTACCTGGAGAAAACCCATGCAGCACGGAGAGAATATGCAAACCACCCAGAAAGACCCCTGGACCAGGATTTGAACCAGGGATCTGCTCGCTGAGAGGCAGCAGCTCTACCAGTTGCACCACCATGCTGACTTAAAGTAAATATTATAAGTAATATTATAAGTAATAGTAATACTGTATAAGTAAATATAGAATAAATTCAATAAAAGAACAATTTAAATACATACAAACTTTTATTTGCAAAAGTTATAAACTGGTAGTTGTACAACAGAAACCAGAACACTGTTTTGAGAATTACCCAAATAACTTTTCTTTAAAAACAGAGGAATTTTAAAAATAGTGTTAAAAAAAAAAAAAAATTGTAGTTTTGTCAAGCTATCAAACTCTGGGCATGAATACACAGCTCTAACAAAAACAATGACTAATGTGTGTATACATACATATATGTATGTACACATACATACACATACAGTATATACATAAAAACAAGTATTTCAACACCCTGCAACTTTACAAGTTCTTCCAATTAGAAATCACAGAGGGGTCTGAATTTTTCATTTTAGGTGCATGTCCACTGTGAGAGACATAATCTAAAAAAAAATAAATAAATAAATAAAAATATAAAAAGATCTAGAAATCACAATGTATGATATTTTAATAATTTATTTGTGCATTACTGCTGCAAATAAGTATTTGAACACCTGTGAAAATCAATGTTAATATTTGATACAGTAGCCTTTGTTTGCAATTACAGAGGTCAAATGTTTCCTGTAGTTTTGCACCAGGTTTGCACAAACTGCAGCAGCAGGATTTTGGCCCATTCCTCCACACAGATCTTCTCTAGATCAACCAAGTTTCTAGGGTGTCGCTAAGAAACACAGAGTTAGAGCTCCCTCCAAAGATTTTCTATAGGGTTTAGGTCTGGAGACTGGCTAGGCCACTCCAGAACCTTGATATACTTCTTACGGAGCCACTCCTTAGTTTTCCTGGCTGTGTGCTTTGGGTCATTGTCATGTTGGAAGACCCAGCCGTGACCCATCTTCAATGCTCTAACTGAGGGAAGGAGGTTGTTCCCCAAAATCTCCCAATACATGGCCCCGGTCATCCTCTCCTTACTAGAGTGCAGTCATCCTGTCCTATGTGCAGAAAAACACTTCCAAAGCATGATGCTTCCACCCCCATGCGTCCCGGTAGGGATGGTGTTTTTGAGATGGTACTCATCATTCTTCATCCTCCAAACACAGCAAGTGGAATTAAGACCAAAAAGTTTTATTTTGGTCTCATCTGACCACATAACTTTCTCCCATGACTCCTCTGGATCATCCAAATGGTCACGGGCAAACTTAAGACGGGCCTGGACGTGCACTGATTTAAGCAGTGGAACCTTCCGTGCCATGCATGATTTTAAACTATGACATCTTAGTGTATTACCCACAGTAACCTTGGAAACAGTGGTGCCAGCTCTCTTCAGGTCATTGACCAGCTCCTCCCGTGTAGTTCTGGGCGGATTCCTCACCTTTCTTGGGATCATTGACACGCCACGAGATGAGATCTTGCATGGGGCCCCAGTCCAAGGGAGATTGACAGTCATGTTTAGCTTCTTCCATTTTCTAACAATTGCTCCAACAGTTGATCTTTTTTCACCAAGCTGCTTGGCAATTGTCCCGTAGCCTTTTCCAGCCTTGTGGAGGTCTACAATTGTGTCTCTGGTGTCTTTGGACAGCTCTTTGGTCTTAGCCATGTTAGTAGTTGGAGTCTTACTGATTGTGTGGGGAAACAGGTGTCTTATGCAGCTAATGACCTCAAACAGGTGCTTCTAATTTAGAATAATAATTGGAGTGGAGGTGGACTTTTTAGAGGTGGACTAACAGGTCTTTGAGGGCCACAACTGTTGCTGATTGACAGGTGTTCAAATACTTATTTGCAGCAGTAACACACAAATAAATTATTTTAAAAAACATACATTGTGATTTCTGGATTTAAAGTGCTTTCAAAGAACAAAAGACACTATTTCTCATCGGTACTAAGGTTAGAAAATCAGTCAAAAAGAAACCAAACAATCATCTGATGCAAATGAAAAACAAAAGCTTTGAATTATTTACAGCTTTTCTCCTCACTTTATTCTGCTTTACATCCCCAGTGTGTTTATTTGAAGTGAAAGGGCGTGGCAAAATCCGGGTAATGAAATCCAGCTGCGCGCCGCCAAGACGCTGGAAATGGCTTCCACCAAAACGTGGGCCGGAGACGAGGTCGAGTCGTGACACAACAAGAAAATCAGAAAATACAAACAAAGAAAGTCATTTGCACACAAAGGGGAGCGGAATCAAGCGCGGACCGTTTACTGCGCTGAGGTTCTTGTAAACAAGTGGCCCTGCTAAAAACAATACAGCTGGATTTCCTCTTGATAATCATCACTCACTGTTTACCACAGCAGAGAGGGTCCTGCTCCAAACAGCCTCAGGTTCCTCAATAACACAAACCAAGCTGGATCCACTAACTCCATCTCTGTGATGATGCATTTAGGGACTCAGATCTGGCACTGTGCGTCTCGCTACCGTCCAAACACATCAAGAAAAATGTGAATCATGTGTCCTCACAGTGCAAAGAAACAAAAAAAGTTTGGCTTCAGTGTATTTTTAATCAGAAGACCTGAGTTTAAGCATAATTTTAGCACAACTCACTCCTAACTATGACTAAATCGCTATTTTTCCAGCATATTCTAAACGTCTAATATCCAGGACACATTTTCCCCAGCAACATTTACTAACCATTGCAAAACTAATCACTTCTCTTTATGGAAAAAGAGCTTATCATATGCGAAGTGCTCAACATCAATGTCTTCATATTCTTGTTTGAGAAATTCAGTGCGCGGTGAATTCCCCCGGGAACGCTGCCGCCAAGTTTCTGCTTTCCAAAAGTTCTTTTTTTTTTTTTTTTTTTTTAATTCTCTCACTTTAATTCGACTTGGCACGTTATTTCTGAGAAATACCGTCAGGCTCCGGGGAGGAACGTAGACGTGGTCTCACTTGTTAGTGCGGGTTTTAGTGCTGAATGAGGATCAGACAATGGCTGAGGGGAGCGGGGCTGCAGTCTAGCGAGGTATTGACACAGGAGATATTGCTTGAACAAAGTGGATCCGTGAGAAAGAAGAAAAAAAAAAAAAAGATCCAGCGAGCGTGAAGGGGGAAAAAAAAAAAAAAAGAAAGATTATCTTAATTATCATTCAGGAGCTGCTTAGTGCAGCACCTGTGCATGAATAATGTCATTTATAGGCACATTGAGATGTGCATAATTCCCCCTTAAATCAAACACATTAGCAGCATAACAAGGGATGAACAAGTCTCAGGCTCAACAAGGAGCGAGGGGCTTCATTGTCAGCCCTTCGCCTCAACAATGAGAATGTATTTCTTTATTCAAAGACTCCACTCTTCTCTTTTTTTAACACTTTTGGTCCAGAGGAGCTGTGAGGTGACGCATCCTGCTTCGTAGT
Organism: Simpsonichthys santanae; assembly: GCA_031762415.1. Lineage (NCBI taxonomy): Eukaryota > Metazoa > Chordata > Actinopteri > Cyprinodontiformes > Rivulidae > Simpsonichthys > Simpsonichthys santanae. The sequence continues at coordinate 12,926,645 of JARVLU010000665.1, forward strand.
GGGGCTTTAACAGACTACTTGAGTAATCGACACGTCGATTCCTAGGACATATATTGAGTTCTTTAATTTCACATGGAGTATTCGTAGTGACATCATCACGTCGCAGTTACAGAACTAAAAATGAATCAACTTCCTGTTTGGAGCGCGTTGCGAACCAGGGTTGCACCAAATTCTGTGACCATAGGGGGCGGTATTGCATGCACTGTTGCAGGTAGGATATGGTGTAACACCGAGTCCAATCAACCAAACCAGAACCAGTTTCCACTGACCTTGTTTCTCAAACAAAAAGCAAAAAGTATGAATTTCTAAACCTATAAAAAAATATATAAACATAATTATCTCTAAAACTAAACCTAATGCGCAGCACCGTGGGCGATGGTGCGGGGTGGTCGACTGCCCCACTGTTTTTGGTTTCGTTTTTGACGTGCCGCACGTTTCTTTCACTTTTGCAGCTTAATAATAATAACTAATAGTTTTGGTTTTCCTGTGATTTATCTATAGTATGATGAATGGTCGTCCAGCATAATATACACTCCCAATGTTTTGTTGGTCTTTTTTTTTTGTTGTTGTAAATATTAAATTATGTTTGTTTGGTTTTTTTTGCATCTTAAGATCCAATGACATCATCAACTACTCAAGTTCTACTCGAGCTTTATTATGTTAATGTTGAGTTAAAAAATGATGTACTCATTCAACCCCTACTTCGTAGCACTCTGCTGCACGGCTTTCACGTGAAAACAGACAATCTGCTAGAGCTCAGAGTTGATTCAAGTAAAAACAGAACTAACCAGTGCATATGAAACGCCTCTGCATGGAAAAAACATAGCTTGATTATTCATTAAAGTGGTTATTGAAGTAGCGTTCTTTAAATTAAAGCTTTGAGGGTGAGAAAAGTCATGGAAAATAACGATGCAGTAGTGCTCCGGTGGAACAAACCTGAAGTTGGGTAAACACGCAAGCGCTGTTATTAAAAGAACTCCACATATTAATGTGTGATGATTATTTAATACAAGTCAACATCTAAACTAAACTTATAAAATGACCCAGGACTGATTACATGTATTTTTCTGAAACAATTTATTTTATCTGTTATCTGCAGCAACAAAGATTCTTACTTACTACCCATCATTTCAATTTACAGCAGTCCCTCGCTAGTCCCTCGGCTCAACTTTCATAGACTCACTGTTTTACGGGTTTTCAATGTAAGATTGTACCCGACACACGATTGGCTTATTGATGGAGGGCGAATAACCTGCATCTTTCAGCCTAATTGGACAAACATGTGTTCTTTGTGCTTTCTTCTGCTAATTTAAGATTTTTCTAAATTTTCAACTACCTTTGTTTAGCATTTCTTTTAGCAAATTTCAGCTGTTTTCAGAAAAAAAAGTTTTCGTGGTAATTTCTGCTACTTTAAACCTAATTAACTTCTTTATGCTAATTTCAGTTTATGCTCCTTTCAGCTTATTTCTGCTAATTTCAGCTTAGCTTAAGGATGTGGAGAGAGCACAGTTTTGCCCAATTAAGTGTAAAGAACTAGAGATGAGAACAAAAATGTGGAAATTATCTGAAAAAAGTTGAAATTATCAAAAAGAACAGCAGAAAAGTAGCTAAAAAAAAGGCAGAAAGAAGCTGAAATTACAAGAATAAGTGGAAAGAGCACTTTTTTTATGAATTAGGCTGAAAAAGTTGAAATAAGTGCAAAAAATGTGGAATTAGTTGAAAAAGCTTAAATGTGTATAAATACAGCTAAATAGTAGCTGAAATAATTTAAAAAAGCTAAAACTTGCTGAAATAGTCTGAAAGGAGCACAACACGCTAAAATTAGCAGAAATAAGTTAGAAGCAACAAAAAAATGTAGCTAGAAAGAATCAGAAAGGAGCACAAAACAGCTGAAAACAGCTGAAAATAAATGGAAAAATGCCTAAATTTGCACAAGGAAGCTGAAAGAAGCTGAAGCAGAACAAAATGGGAAAGGAGCTGTTAAAGGTTATAAACACATCTAAAGATTTAAAGGATGTAAAAGGAGCTCAATTTATTTTCTATCAGTGAAGAAAGTGAAAGAAAAGGCTAAATATTCCAAAAAGCTAAAGTTGCACCAATGCCAAAAGACACAGCAGGGCTGTCCTGAAAGAGCTGAACGTTTTGATGTATGACTTGGTGAAATAGCTTGAAAACTGCAGGATGAGAATCGCACCGAAAAACGGTACGGAAGAGCACTGGATCTGAACAGTACAACAATGTGGACAGAAGGAGTGCTGCTCAGTATGTGAAGTCTGTTTCATAGTTGTTGCGTTCTCACGTCCATCACAAAGTGTAGTGACATTAGCAGGTGCAGCCAGCACACACAGTTCCTGCCGCTTGATTCTTCGCAGATTCACCACATTAGTTGTGATAAATTAGCTCTTGTGAACAATGCAGCTCTTATCGGCTGAATTGTACTTTCAGATCATTTCCTAAATGTCAGCCACTCTGAAGGAAAGGCGTGTTGGGTCGCCGGACTCTCCGTTCAATAGGGGTGTCGAACTCAGTTAATTCTTCTATGTTCAACAACTCCCAGAAGAAAAGATTCACACCTGGCATGCGTCAAACAGTTCTGCTCAGGCTCAGGTTTGAGAACACGGGGTGGAGTCTGCAGAAACAGACGGACCTGGAAAGTGTTTGTCATCCGCATCGGATTTTAATGTTGCCACAGGAGACCCGCACGGAGGAGATGCACGCAGCACAAACAGAGTAGTAACAAGGCTGTCATCACGGAGAAATGTCAAGTATTCCGCCCCGCTGCCGACTCCTCAGCGCAGCCCGCTGCTGTCGAGGCCCGGCCCACGCAGTCAAAAGTTCACAGCAACAACAGAGGGCATTGTGGGTTTTCAATAATCAGAGGGGCCTTCACGTTTCAGCTTGTGAATTCTAACTATGCCAAGCGGAGATATGCAGTAGGACTGAGCTCGGAGTGTGCGTGCACCTCCTCTGTGATGAGGTCAAGCTGCAATTTTAAAGCACTTTGAGCGCTCGCTTTCAGCCTGGGTGGAGGAGCGGGTGGGCGGGCTCCATCGCGTCGGAGAAAATGTCAGTCGGTCACGGAGAGGGATGTGATTGGACAGGCTGAACACAGAAGCAGCGAAATGCATCATTAGAAAAATCTGAGAGCGGCTGCCTTCTTAGTGCAATAATAATAATAAAAAAAAGTTTAAAAAAAAAAAAGTTTAAAAAAAAGCACGTCTTGAAGCCAAAACCTCGAAAACTTGATGTTAAAAAAGGTGCTTCACAGTGAACATAATTCCAACTGTGTGATGCTCCTTTTGACACCAGCATAAAAAAAAACAATCTACATATTTATTTTTGAGTTAAAATACTGTACAGTATAGGAAACAACTGTGGTAAACAAAAGTTCATTAAGTGGAGCTGGTAAATGTAAAATAAAAAAATAAGGAGATCAGACAACTTCTCATTACAGCTGAGATAGAAAAGATTTGACTCGAGTAGATCTTCACTGTTTTGGCAACCGAACAAAACCTACTTTCATTTTTGACAGCACAAACACTAATAGTTTGTATTTATAACAAAAGGCAAACTATATCATGTACTGAGGCCATAGACTGATGAAGTCCTCTGGATGGGGGGGACGAAACGTTTCTCCCTTAAAGAAACTGGTCCAGACGACACGATTCAACCTTTTTTTATTGTTATCTCCCTGGATTATTGATCTTACAACCTTTTTTCATAGTGCTGCTATCATAGCTACTAACATAGCTGCTCAATCAATGAGATGTACTTTTTATATTTCAAATAATGTTGGTTCTTTTGGACACGGCATATGATCTTTGTGGGTTGAGCTGATGCCAAAGACGACATCAATAGTCACAAGAATTGCCACACATCAGAAACTGTTACAGATAATCTAACGTTTGTTGTGGTGGTAGCTGAGACTAGCTCCAACACATACCCTGGGGGCTAACGGATTGTCCATGTAGGAGTTCAGCACTGCCAGCTTCTGACTCTAATCAGCTACACCTGTGGATCATCGTCTTGATAAGCATGAAGAGCATAAAAGGCGTCAGAAGACATCCAGCCAGCGTTGGAGCATTACCTGCCAACGGTAGTCTTGTTCCAGCCTTCTACTCGTGTCTAAAACTAATGACTAATGAGTTGTATTTCTCTCCATGCCTCCAGTGAGTTACCGTTGATGTTCTCCTGATTCTTAAATCTTCCTCTGTGGACCTTGAGCTCCTCTGTGCCTCACCAGCTGCTTCCACACCTTCCTACCATGCACCTGAACACCTGTACTTCCTTCACCTGGAATCATTTGGGTCTGGTCAACTCTCCATAGTAAGGAGAAACCACAACACCATTTTCACCCTTGACTACAAGAACTCTAACCACCTCCTTGCTCCTCAGGATTCCAGTCCTCTCCATGGCTTATTGTAGTATTTCTCACTTTGTACATTTTTTTTCTCCTTTTGGCTGCTCTCTTCTTCAGGGGTCACCACAGCAAACTAAGTCACATGAAGACTTGGCAATTATTTGTACGCCGGATGTCCTTCCTGACACAACCACAGACCACAGAGCTACGACAGCCCTCAGTGTGGAGCAGAGATCTGCTATTTAGGGTATCTGGGGAGAAGGTGGGGGTGGGGGGGCTTGTTCAAGGGCCCAGAATCGGGCAAATGAGGGTGGAGACAGGTGCGGGTGCTTCACCTATCCCACTCACATTTTGATGTTGTTGGTACTAGGTCGTTCATGATAACAAATTTTGCTGGGAGATTGTCTCAAAAATTATTGCGATAAAAGATAATATTGTTTGAAATTTGTCAATAATTGGTCATTATTGTCAAATGTAAGAAGAAATGTTTTTTTTTAATTTATTTTAATTGTTTTGCATGCAATACCATTTTTGACCACTTTGGCACGCATGGCCGTGTAAGACAGTTTGAACTGAAGGATGGCTAGTGAGGGAGCCAGCAGCGTGTCTCTTTAAGAAAAATGGGAGGGAGGGTCCTTGACATGACATGGGCTGTCTCTCTTTGGTTCTCAAAATGGTGGACGTTTGGTGTGGTTTGAACTCTTTAGCATAGCATTTTACACAAAAAGCTTTTAAGTAATCTCAACTTCTTTTTGCTGGGAAAAAAAAAACTTTTTAGATGAAAACACGGGTTTTCAACCGTAAATTTTGGAGCTTCAACAAGACAAAGGGGTTAGCTTCTCAGCTTAGCTGCTTTTAACGATCGAAAAACGCAATTTTGGATGATTAAAATGGGGTTTAAAAAGAAAAGAGAAAGGGAGGGACCAGTGAAGAGCATGGGAGTTGAGTCTTTTGCCATCCAGTGTCTTCAGTAGAAAGAGAGAGACCCAAAGAAACAAAGCCAATAAATGAAAATGAGGTTGATAATTTTCATTTACCATGCGATTGATTTGTTTATCACGACAGGCTTAGTCGGTACCGGGAGTTGAACTAGTGATTTTCTGATCCTAGACCCACCTTCTCTAACCTCTGCATCACCACTCCCACTTTCTCACTTTGTAAATAAACACTGTAAACTTGTCCCGTCTTGGTCTCTGTCCTCTTTCCTCCTCATATCTGGGAATAGCCACAATAGGCACTGTCCAAGACTTTTGTTTAAAATGTTGGCAAAAATACTTCACAAACCAATAGTTGGGTTTTAATGACACTTTCAAGAATTAATCATTAGATGAACATCCATAATTATATAACTTTTGGAATCATCCCAATTCAAGATGGCTGCCACGCCCAACTGACTTTACTAAACACAAAAATGGCTATAACTTTGTGAGTTTTACATATGCTGAGCAAAGATTTAGTGTGGTAGTAGCTGAGAGTCATACTCTGTGATTATTACATGAGGTTACACATACAGTTAATATTAAGGTCTGACCAAGGTCTTCTAAGATGTTCTTGTTTAAAGCTTGAAAGGTAGGATGTATTACACATTCATTCAAGGAATATTAGGCCTTCAATGTTTTTTTTTTTTTTTTTTTTTTTTTTTTTTTT
>JARVLU010000665.1:12954571-12973095 GCA_031762415.1 Simpsonichthys santanae
CATGAATATCTAACCAGAATAATCACTGTGAAAAAAAAAAATTGTAATGCCGCTTGATTGTTGATATGTGCTGCTGACCATCCATGCTGCTGATCGCATGCTGCTGATCGGTTTCATTTTGCCATGTTCATTCGTCCTCATCTGCTCACACGGACTCATGTTCGTGCTGCTGTTGTTTGGTACATTGTTTTGTACTTTTAGTGCTTAGTGTATTCTTAGTTTAGTGTATTTCTTAGTTCATATCTTAGATCTTATTACTGTTTTCTCTTTACAATTTGTATTTTTGTTAGATGCAACTGGGACCCTGTGTACATAGTTTTGTTCCACATCATGTACCACATGTGATATGAATGACAATAAAGGCACACTGACCTTTCTTAATATTTGGGGTGGGAATCCAAATCTACCGTCTGCTTCTAAACCTGACTTTGATTGATTTATTATTATGTTTTTATTTGAAGGTTCTGGGTGTATTTTTACTGGGTTTACCTACAAAATAACATAATGTTTGAGTTATTAACAGTGAACCAAACAAATACTGTCTGTTTCAGGAGCACAGCTGAACTTCTTCTGAATGAAGACTAAAAACAATGGTTTTCTCAACTTTAACATTATTTCCTGTCAATAACAATAAATGTGAAAAATGTATTTTTTTTTCCTCTCTTTCTGGTGACCCTTATATTAACGTTGTACATTTAAACCTGGAATTTAAAAAGAGAAAACTTCCATTGGTGGTTGCGTTTTGACTTTCAGCATACTGCGCATGCGCACAAATGAGAGCGTCTTTAAACTTGATCTTCCCTGTTACCCGGATGTTCGTTCGGCAATACAGTAAACAGTACAGTACTGGATAAGGAAGACCACCACCCCACATAAACCACAAATATGAGTAATTTGTGTCCAGTTTCCTTTTACATACAGACCAAAATAGCTTTCCTACTCAAACAAAGTGTGTCAACTAATAATGTCTACGATAAAAAAAGGTTTAAATAAATTATTTAAAATTCCTACCTCCAGTCCTGTAGCGCTCAATCCTTCCAAAAAAAGATGTGCTGTTTCTTCTTTTCACAAACTTATCACATCAAATTCTGATTTAATGTCCAGTTTACTGTAAATTTCAAATATGAATACGAATAAATGCATGTGTTGTAAGTCAGAGCAACACAAAAACAAACTGAAGTTGGTGCTCGTTTACACCTGCTGCGTCGGTACCGCAACGAGGCTGCAAGCTCACGCGCGCCCCCTCAGGACAGGAGCGTTACTGCAGGTGCATATTTATTATATTTTACAATGGGGTTTCATGTGGTTTATATTTTAGTTTTGTTGATTTGACAGTAAAAATTGAGCAGATATAATACAAGTGTCCACAAACATTGCATTATATTTATATTGAAGTCCAACCAAATGTGTTAAATCAAGGTCATTTCAAAATGCTACACACAGATTCAATCCTATTTTAGTCCAATTTGATGGAGTTGGATTTATATTTAGTTCTCAGTATGCAAAGTCCACCTTAAACTAAATAATTTCAACCCAATGCTATGCTTAATATGGTCAGATTTATAAAAATCAGTAAATCTTAAAGTAAATACTTTATTTCAGTAAAGCTCTACTTGGTCCAATTAAAACCCAATTCAGTGAGGTCGGGTTCATATTTAAATCCATTTACTCAAAGGCAGATTCAGTCCATTTATAATCCTGTTTAATAGAATAGAATAGAATAGAATAGAATAGAATTCAACTTTATTGTCACTGCATATGTCACAAGTACAAAGCAACGAAATCCAGTTTGTATCCATCCAGAAGTGCTTAACAAAAAAAATAAATAAATAAATAAATGGTATATATATTTCAACATACAGTAAGTTGCTTTGAATATGCTATAAGTATAAATGTATACATGTTATGAATGTACAGACTATGTAATGTGACCATATTCAGTACATAATCTAAACTTTTTTTAAGGCCTACAAATCTTTCATCCTTCATGAACAAGCTTGATTCACAGCAGATAAATTAAAACCAATTTAATTGCTTTAGATACTTTTCTACTTGGGTCATATCAAAGTGAACTCAAACTGATGGGAATATTAAGACGCCACAAATAATGAACACAAAGCTGTGTTTCTCTCACCAGTGAGTAGGCTTTGATTTGGGAAAAAAAAAAAAAAAAAAAAACTTATTCTGCTTAAAAATTCTGTTAAATTTACCGTATTTTTTGGTCTATAAGGCGCACCAGATTATAAGACAAATTAATTGAAACAAAACAGTCAGCTAAGGCCAACTTTATTCAACTCATTCACAATAACCACATAAAATCAGTTCAAGGTCAGTAAGCACAACCAGAATTAATAAGGTGCACCTGATTACAAGACTTACTGTGGATTTTTGAGAAAATTAAAGGATTTGAAGTGCGCCTTATTGTCCAAAAAATACGGTATAAAAGTGTTGACTTTACCTGCCTCACCACATCCAGTCTGCCATACCGTGGCTAAGTAAATAAATAAATCAGACCTATTAGCTTCGAAACAACCTCTTCCTCCCGTCACCCGACGCAACCCTCTTGTTTTATTCCAGGCAGTAATCCGTTCTCCAGTGGAGCTCATGAAGATGGAAAAAAAAAATGGCTCCTGAAACCTGGACTTACAGCAAAACCTCAAACCTACTCAATGCTCTGTGTTCTGCCATTCTCCATTATTTTGTCCATTAGAGCAGTTTTTACCTCCCTCTCCCCCCAGTTTTTCCATTCTCTTCTTGAACCACTAAATTTCTGCTTTAACATTCAAAAAAACGTGTGTTTTTGTCTGTTAGAGGGCGGACGCTGCAGGTGAGTGGAGAGCTCATGTTTTCTAAAGGAGTCAATTTTGAGTGAATCCGTGGAGGAAGCAGAGGCGCCTGAGGCCAAATGTACACTTAGCTTTGGTCTCTACGAGGCCCAGTAGTGAATCATCAGAGCTCAGCTGTCCAAAATCCACCGCCAATCTGGCCGAGGCATATGGCTGCATGACGCTCGTACGAATTACTACTACACGCCCGCGTTGTCGTTCCTCCCTGCCTGTTTTAGTCCTGCCCCGAGCCGCTTCCCGTCAGAGCTGAGGAGAGGAGCCAGTCCTTGAAGCCCACCGCCTTTTCTACCACACATCCAGTGATCACTTTCTGCACGCGTCATCCGCTTGTTTGGGAGGTATTTTGCTAACAGACAGGCGATATCACCTGCCTTTAGCAGTTTTGTGGTGGGAAATGAGTGCAGAAAAATCAATTCCGTGCCCTGCAGCTCGATTTCAATCAGCAGCTGTCGGTTTCGCAGCGTTGGACTAAAAGTCGGAGACAGAATTGATCTGTAAATTTGGGACGAGAGCGGATCAACATTGGTCAATAATCCAGACAGACAGCAGGAAAATGTTCCAGGAGTCGAAGCAGAAACTGTTGCTTCTACTGTTTGCATTAAAAAACAACTTTTATTATTGCTAAAGTAGGTAGTAATCATGTTTTCCTCTGATTTTGTATGCCTGTTAGTAAAATATCTCAAGAATCTCTGAACAAATTCTAACCGGAGAAAATGCATTGCCTGCAAAAATGCAGTGCGAATGCTTGTTGTGCAATAACTTGCTGAAACACAGCTGAAATCAGCTAAAAACATGCTGAAATGGGAGAACAAGCCTAAATTAGCAGAAGAAAGCAGAAAGAGCACGTTTGCTGAATTAGGTTTAAAAAGATTAAATGAGCACACAAAAATAGGAAATTAGCTAAAAGGAATGCTGAAAAGTAGCTGAAAAGGCAAAAAGAAGCTTAAACTACCAAAAGGAAGTGAAAAGAGTTGGAATGAGCTAAAAAAAATGTGGAATTAGCTGAAAAGGCTAAAGTTAGCATCAAAAGACCTGTATGGTAGCTGAAAGAGCAGAAAAAGGTGAAAGGAGCATAAAAAACTGAAATTGGCTTAAAAAAGTTAATTAAGCTGAAAGTAGTGGAAATTTAAATTAAAAAAAACTTGAATTTGTCTGGAAAAACAGCTGAAATTAACCAAAATAAATGCTATAAAGATAGCCGAAAAGGTAGAACAAACTTAAATTAGTAGAAGAAAACAGAAACACCTTGTTTGCCAAATTAGGCTGAAAGAAGCAGAAATGAGCACAAAAAAGTGGAAATTATCTGAAAGATGCTGAAATTAGCAACAACAAAAACAGCTGAAAAGTAGCTAAAGCAGCAGAAAGAAGCTTAAACTACCGTAGTAAAAGTAGATGACAAAACAAAACAAGCTGAAACTATCATAAAGAATTTACTTAGGCTGCAAGTTGCAAGAATGACCAAGAAAATTCTGAAATTCTGAAAGCAGCTGAAATAAGCAAAAAATGCTTAAAAGATAGCTGAAAATGTAGAACAAGGTGAAACTAGCATAATAAATCAGAAATAACATGTTTGCCCATTTAGACTGAAAGAAGCAAAAATGAGCACAAAAAAGTGGAAATTTTCTGAAGGAAAAAAAAACAGTAAAAATCAACAGCTGAAAAGTAGCTAAAACAGCAGAAAGAAGCTTAAGTTACCAGAAGGAAGTGAAGAAAACACGTTTTTGCTTAATTAGGCTCAAAACAGTTTAAATGAGTGCAAACATATCTGGAATTAGCTGAAAAGGCTAAAATTAGCATAAAACAGCTAAATAGTAGCTGAAATAGCAGAAAAAGCGTACACTCACAGAAATCAGCACATAAATTCAGATTAGCAGAAAGAAGTAGAAGAAACACACACACATGTTGTTAGCAGAAATAATCTGAAAGGAGCATGCTGAAAGAACAGCTGAAAAGAAGCTTAAAAAGGTAAAAATCTGCACAAGGAAGCTGAATCTTTTGATATATGATTTGTTGAAATAACAAAAATTGTGGGGTGAGAAAAACACTGAAAAATGGCGGAAAATGCTGAAAAATGTACAGAAGACAAATAGATCACAATCATGTGAATGCTTCATAAGCGTTCACACTATGAAACTTTCAGACCACAGTTATTGGACGTATGTTGAAAATCTTTTTGAGCCAACCTGTTTCAAGACGAGCCACATGACTCAAAAATCAGTCAAACGAACAGACATGGAGCTAAAAACCCAGCTCCCGCACCATCATGTGCAGACGTGAGTCGAGCTCCGACATGAGCGGCGATGGGCGATTCCTTCACGGGTGTCTCTTTAGTTGTATTTTCCTGGTATTTCTCCTGACAGGTTTCTCGCCTCTTGCAGGCCTCCTCGGCTGTGGGGTTGCAGGAAGGTTTCATCACATCTTCCTCCGTCGTTGACCTCCCTCTCTGCTGCTTGTGAAGTCAGAGCGCAGAAAACGAGCAGATGTAAAATGTAAAAGCAGAGGAAGGATGGAAATTTCCCTCCTAATGAGAGCGATGAGCTCCGGAGGATCTCCATCTTGACGCGAGTGCTCGTCTTTTTGATTTTTTTCGAGGGTGTTTGTAATTGTCCAGGTGGTCCACAGCACTTAATCAAAATCAGCTAATCATTTGTCCCTTCCCCCCCACCCCCCGCTCCCACCTCTTCTTGTATCTAAGAACTGGTCTTGAGATGAGGCGATGGCGTTCCGATCGATGGGCGATCTGGAATGTGCAAAGCGCTCGACCTTTGCCGCCTTCATCTCTGCTGTTTGACGTTGCTTTATGCAGGAAACGGCGCGAGAGGCTAACGGAGGAGGAGAGGACCGCTCAGCCGGACTCCACCCATCAGGACGCCAGGAAAGTTCCAGGAGGAAAATTTGGGAGTTGGGACACTCATCCCGAAAGCTCTGGAGATCTTTCCCAACTTCCTGGTGTTCATAGACGAAAAATAATTTAATGCACCCGATTGACCCTGACGCCATTTTTTAAAACAAAATTTGTAAAAATGGCTCCAAACAACACTAAACCTAAGAATTAGTGACTTTAAGAGCTTTTTTTAAAAAAAGCATAAACAATAATCTTCATTTGCCAAAATATAGCTTTAACTTTTGATGCTTTGAATGCCTCTTTTTGTTCGTTTTCTCATTTAAAACTGAATTTTGATGATAAACGAGATACTTTTATTTGTCAAAGGCTAAATATATATATATATATATATATATATAAACATTAAAAATAATTATTTTCCTCAAACAACATAATGTTGCATGCTTCCCTTAAACTGTGCATTAAAAATGACAATTAAATAAATACTTTGCACAGAATTGATCTAAACTACAACTTTAAATTTCAATATTTTTGTTTATGTACGCCTAAGTTATAGGAAAAAATTAAGATTTTTCATTTATGAATAAAAAGTAGATTTTTTTTTTCCAAACTTATTTTACAAAGTATTTCTAATATGTAATTTTCCCTAAAATCCTGACACCTAAAACAAAAAATAAAGAGCTATTATCATTAGGAGCTATTTTTTATGGCGTATTAATACATCTTTAGCGCTCCAGAGTCCCTTAACAGGACATTATGGACCAAAAGGAGCATTTATATGATTAAATATTGTTGACAAACGTTTTTTAAAGAAAACACGAAGCCAAAACAGGTGGAGAAATGGTGATTGGATATTTAGTTTGAACGGAATAAGACATAAGTAGCCGAGCCGGAGTCATTTCACTTTGATCCATTTGAAAATGAGCGCTGAAACTGTATCTCATTAGCATAATAATAAGGAGCAGGCACTTCATCTAACGTAAAGTGGAAATGCGAGGAGAAAGATTCCCTCCTTTTTGGAAAGAATTTAAAAACAACTCGAGCCCGAGCATTTTTTTTTTTTTTTTTAAATATGGGAAAAAACACAAAGCGCCGAAAGGTTTGGTACTCTGTAATTTGGCTACTTTTTATTCGAGCAGGGTCATCTTCAAGAGAAATTACAAATTAAGAATTCAATAATACTTTTACAAAGACATTTCAGGAAAGATTTCTTCTTCAGTCATGATATCATACATAGTATTTAACAGTCCCTCTTCATTTTTTTTTAGCTTAAAAAAAGAAACAAAGATGAAGAAAAGTGGAATTCTCTCTCGCTCTCTCTCTCTCTCTTTTTTTTTTCTTCAGTCGAAAATACAGTGTTTTCACAATTGTATAAAAGTTCCCGAATTTGGAGTTTTTTTTTTTTTTTTTTTTCCAGCAACTGGAAAGTAAAAGGAAATAAAATAAGATTCAACTTTCACAATGTTTCAAAACACAATAAATGCTCTCTTTAAATTTGCCCCCATGATCGACACCATGTTCCTTTTTACTAAAATATATCTATATATCGAAGAACTATAGTACTGTACACAACAGTATGAAATAAATAAAATTAGGAAATATAAAATGGGCCACATAAATAAGGTTTTTCTTCAACCTACAAATAAATGAATGCAGTTTTGCTGTTTTCAGAAAATGGTTTGGTGTAATACTGACAAAAAAAAAAAAATAATAAGAGCTGAGAAAACATTGCACAACATAATGTAAACTAAGGAACTGCTGCCTAGAAGTCGTAATACTGACACGGGTGCTTCAAAGAACAACGGTGAACCATTTCATAATACTGAAGCTGGTGAAAAATAAACCTTCATTTTACACGATACGAGGGTGGCACTTGCAGAAAACACACAGGTTAAAAGGTTTGCATATAAGGCTTCTTTTCTTATCAAAAAACACCTTACAAAGGCTTCATCCTTCATTTTTTTTAAGTATTTTGTACCCCAAACACTCTGTCCATAAATCGTATTTTCCCTTAAATTGAATTTAAAACTTCATACTTCAAGAAAAACAAAAAACAAAAAAAAAAAAAGAACACAGTTTAAACTCCTTCATTTGCTTCCAGATGCCTAAAACAGTGTGGCTGGAGATGTTGGCAACAGAAAAACGACACCAAAGGTAGTGATAAAGGTAATACTGAAGGACTGGAGTGCAGCTAATACTGCTCTTTTTCCAACACTGTATAAATATATACATAGGCAATACTTTTTATTATTTTTGATCATGATTATAGAAGCGGAGTGCAATTTGTACAAGTCACTAGTTGTGCTATAAATACTATGGAACACGGGGGGGCGGGGGTTCAGGAGGTTAGCACCACACATGATTTTAGGCCTTTAGTACTGTACATTTTTTTGAAATGTATTCATTTATTCGGTTTGCATAATGCAGCTTATTTCACAAACCCATGCCTCCCATTCCGTCGGCGCCTCCTCCGGATTTGAGTCTTGTTTGGCAAACACCCCCCCCCCCCTCCCCTGCCCCCTTTTCCACCCTCTCCTGCGAGGAGTCCGTCAAAGAAAGCTTCCCGGAAGCTTCAGGCACGTGCAGCTTAAAACACGGCGTTTTAAACCGAACAGGTGAGAATACGGAACCGAAAGAGAGAAACTTAAAAAGTTTAAGATGGGAAGCTTTTTTTTTTTTTTTTTTTTTAAGTGTCCCCGCCCCCTTTTATCCCCCTCCTTGTCCGCAGATTACATGCCGTCCTCCATCGTGTCCTCGTGATCCGATTTGGTTTCCATTTTGCCGTCCAGCGAGCTATCGTCCATCGAGTGCTCTCCGTTCTCCTCCTCGTCCCTCAACGTGTCCGGGTCCGTGTCCATGCTCTTGCTCTCTTCCTCCTCCTCCTCCTCGAACTCGTCCCTCCGTCCGATCTTTGCGTACGCTCCGTCCACCTCCTTGCGTCCCTCTCTGATCCCTCCGTTCATGGCGTCGTGCCGCAGGATGGCCTCGCGCTCTGCCAGCTCCGGGTAGCCCTGAGGAGTCATGCCCTGCAAGTACGCCCTGCTCATGAGCAGCTCGGTGGGCTCCAGGTGGCCCTTCTCGCGGGCCTCCCTCTCGGCCGCCTCCCGCTCCTCGGCCTCCCTCTTGCAGTAGGAGTAGCGGTGGTTCATGTGCTGCGAGTAGGAGCCCGAGTGCGAAAACCTCTTCCCGCACTTGTCGCACTGGTATGGCTTCTCGCCCGAGTGCAGCCGGGAGTGCTCGATGAGATGGTGTTTGTGTTTGAAGGCTTTCTTGCAGATTTGGCACTGGTGAGGCCTCTTGCCTGCAGACACACAAAACAGAGAGCAGGGAGGGGGGATCGTGAGTGGCCTGTCGTCCTGCAGCAACAACAAATCACACAAGTCAGAGCAAAGCAAACATGTCGAGGGAAAAACTCTAATGAACTGGATGGCATGGAGGAAAATGACATCACAGAGCTCTAAATCTGTTTGTTCGTTGAAATTGCGAGCGCTACGAGAAAGTGCACTTGCATTCGCGGGCCTCCATTATGGAAATTCCCTCCTGCGGTTAAAACAAACTTCGCCACGACTACTTATTTTAGCCCAGCCCTGCCACACTGATGAGTCCAACATAAATAAACTAGTGCAAAGCAAACAAACAGAACAAAAGGGCGAACAAGTCGGGGATGAGACGGAAGACGGCTACACTGATCATCTCCAAACATAATTCGAGTTCAGGGTGACGGCTCGCCCTCTTTAAGGTTTTGGGATACAACGGCTACCCAATGGGACATGGATGCCATAGCAGAAAATAGAAACCCAAGCTGGCCACAAGTGGAGGGTGAGATGCTTTTATGACAGAGGGCCATAAAACGTCCGGCTAAAAAAGCGTTCAACGTCTTGTAATTGAGCTCCAAACTCGCCAAGACTTAAAGCTACCTGCATCATTTCGAAGATGCTACTTAACAATCCCCGTTTCGTTTGCTCCTGCTGCTCACCCCGTGTGGAAACCTCTCCCACAAATCCCACTTCTGACCCCTTCTGAGCCGCATAAACGTTAAAGAGCGGCGTTTTGGACGTGGACGCAAGGGGGAGGAGGGGTGCGCGGGAGATAACGCACCCGTTTTTGAGTTCGGCGGACTGTTCCACTGGTGCTCCCACCCTTTTATGTCTGACCAGATAACATGAAGGCTGCATAAAGCTCCGAGCAACTGATAGAGGATCAAAAATAAAATGATGCAACCTAGTGAAAGAGGATCTGTGTAAATAACTATAATGAAAGACTTCTTATCGGTACTCTGAAGCTTCTGACCGTTACGCTGCTGATATTATCTATCACCAATAATGGGACCAATAAAGACATTAGAGGCTTGTTTTTTCCTCTGGCTTCATACATCTAGGTGAACTGATGTGCGTCTTTTAAGATAGTGGAGTTTCTATTACAGCCGTTGGAAACTAAAGAGTACAGCTCCCTCTTCTTGCCTACCTGCGCTAATTACGTCTGTTTCAAAGAACACACAAAGCTTTAACAACATTGCACAGGGAAGTAAAAACGTTAAATCCTTTCAGTGACTGTCATCCTGTCAACGAAGAAGCACGTTAGGTGTCGGTTTACATTTACAAATTAAGAATTAAACAAGAGAAGGAAAGGGGAAGAAAAAAAGAGGGGGGCAACAAAAATATTTAAATAAGTTGATACTGGTAGGATTTGGCAACACAAACATATAAAACATAAAAAAAAGAATGGGGTTTAAAGTAAGGGTCTAGAACAGTATATACCTGTGTGTTCATATTTGTGTCTTAGAAGGGAACTGCTCTTCTGGAATGTTTTGTCGCACAAGTCACACGCGTACATACCACTTTCAGTCTTCTTAATCTTCTTCCGTGACAGACAGGAGTCGGGGTCTGTCATGTCGTCCAGCCCTGACAAGTAATCTGGTGTGCCGTCAAGCAGGTCCCCCTTAAAGAACACAAAGAAAACGGGAAAAAAAGACAAAACATAGTAAGGTATGAGGCACATCTAAAGTCCCGGTGACTTTATTATAGTGATATACTGTATACTACAATTTCTTTTTAAAACTGGACTTTTCTGCAGCTGTTTGTGCAACGTTCACCTTCATTTGTCGGTTTGGATTGTTAACATTCAAAAACAGGAACAAACTATCGGGGATTGTCAGGATGTGCAGCAAAACTGCTGGCATAGCCCTACAGAACCTCAATGACCTGCACAAGGTGAGGTCAGTGAACAAGGCCAGGCTGATTCTGGCAGATCCTGATCATCCACTCCATAGTGAGTTCAGGTTGTTTCCATCAGGACGCAGGTATCTGCAGCCCAGATGTAGAAGAAACAGACTGAAAAACTCATTTATCCCTGTAGCGATTAGGCTTCTCAACGAACAATGATGACTGTTTTTTTAACGTCTCAGTGTCTTGTGTAGTATGTATGTTTGTGTGTGCCTACTTGACTGTGAAACAAATTGCCACTTGGGGATAATAAAGATTCTTGAACATGAACTTGATCTTGAACTGTATGTCCTGTTTTAGCTACTTTGCACTTCTGAAGACTGATGAAATTAATAGGCAATTGGTAAATAAATAAATAAATAAATAAATAAATAAATAAATAAATAAATAAATAAGAAACATCAAGACAGCTGCTTCTGATTTGATGTGGTAAATGAGCCACTAATGTATTTTTTTGTCATCTACGTAAAAATATGTACTAAATACTGAGAATAAAAAGAAAATGAAGAAAGATAATAAACAGCCTCTATAGATGTGAGGATAAGTTAAGCTAGTGAGGTTTTATCCTTAAAGCTGTAGCTTTAAGTGGAAAAGGGGGCATTTAAGCTAAAGCGCTAACTGCTTTGCTAATGTGCTAATTTAAGGATAAAGGTGTAACAAACACTCCAAAAAGTAAAACTCAAAAAATGTTTAGAAGTAAATATAATACAAAATGCTGCCTAATGCTAAATAGTGAAGGGAAAAAATGTTTTTTTTTTTTTTATAGTTTTCCATCTTTTTATTGAACATTTATGCTAATATGCTAACTGCTGCAAGCTACTGCTAACTTGAAATAGTACAAAAATGAAAAAAAAAAGTGCAAATCACACAAAAACATATTTTCAGGAGTGCATGTATTTTACGGATGTGTATGGAAGAATGCTAATTGTAAGAAAAGAGCTGCAGCTGTGTCACATTTAACAGGAAGACTTTTATACTAAGATGCTGTCAATTTGATGGGAAAATACAAAAAAAAAAACATATTTTATAAGTAAATACTGTATTTAGCTACGGGATGTTTAACTTGGAGAATAGTGGAGTTTGTAATCTTTCACCTATTTTAACAATGCAACAATTAATGCTAATACGCTAACTATTAGCACACCAACAGCTAATTTTAAAGTATAACAAAATACTCAAAACAGTCGAAGTGTTTTACAAATAAAAATATGTATAGTGCAATGGGCTGTTGCTAAATGTATTGAAAGTGGGGTTTTTGCATTAATTTTTACATTTTAAAGCAACTTTTAATAATAGGACATTTTACTATTATGCTAATGTTAAAAGCACACATACTGCTAACTCCAAGCAGCATTGAGGCCTAAAAAAACAATGAAAACACTCAACAGTCTTATAAAGATTGTTTTCAAAATTAAATTGCTATACTGCTAATTATAAAATAAATTAAAAAATACAGGACTTTTGTAGTTTTCAATCTATTTTGAATAATAGGACATTTATGCTGAAAGCGTACCTAATTTAATTTTAATTAACACCAAAGAGACAGAAAACTCTTAAATGTCTTACTAAACTAAGCTATATTTCAGAATTATATATATACTATCTTGCTGTGTATGATAAATATTAAATGTAAGAAAATAAAGCTTTGTTAGATTGAACAAAAAAAAATAATAATGGTAATTAGCTAACAGCTAAAATAAATAAAAAAAACACAACAAAAGTCAAAAACCTTTGTGTGTTTAAGCCTTTAAAACAAGTTCTAAGTAAAACTAAAACCACACAGCATGCTCGTGAAAATAATACAGGAAAATAAAAGTTTTTGACACTTTTCCAGCAATTTTAGGAGTTCTGTTATTTTGGACAAGGCGACATTGTTGCAAATTTTCCAACATTTACTTTCCGCTAATCTGAGGAAATACTTGACCAAAAAAAAAAAAAAAAAATCTCAAAATGTTTTAAAATTTCAAACAATATTTTAGGAGTTAATACAATATTAAGAATAGTTTCAGAGTAATATTGCATATTTGCTGAAAGTAATAA
The DNA here is from genome assembly GCA_031762415.1 of Simpsonichthys santanae. Taxonomy (NCBI): domain Eukaryota; kingdom Metazoa; phylum Chordata; class Actinopteri; order Cyprinodontiformes; family Rivulidae; genus Simpsonichthys; species Simpsonichthys santanae. The sequence continues at coordinate 12,967,525 of JARVLU010000665.1, forward strand.
AATATATTCCGTGACACAGTTATAAAGCTGTAAACTCAACACAAAGCTACAAGCTCTCATACATTTTTGATTGCCAGCACCCACCAGCGTTTATTTCTTATAAAACTTTCAGCTCTGAAATAATATCTCCCATTTGTAACTGACAGCGTTCTCATTATGAAACACAGCCCGTGCGGGCTAATTTTGAACTTGCGTTAATTTGGCACATTCCTTTAAAAACCTCCTCTTTCATGACGAAGATTATTCTCGAATATAAACTGATAGAGAACAATATTAAAACATCAACGGAGGCGGGGTGACCCATTCTTGAAATTGCAAATGATTATAATCAGAAGGTGCACCTTAATGGCCAATATTGAGTCACCGAAAGGCTGTTTTAATGAATATGTGTGTGATAATGTGAGGACAACGCCGCACTGTGTTTTAAGAACGGACCACTATCACTCTGCAATCAATTTGAACTCAACGCCTTTAGCTGTATTTTTAAAATCTAATTTAATAACTTAGAATAGGAAACATTATTAATACTTTTTTTTTCTTCATCAAAATGGTTCCCTCTATGTTAAACAGCCTTCAGCATTCACTGGTAATGAACATGGAGACTGTGCATTATTAATCCACATGTAGCAAAGAAGCTCATTTCGGCTGTGGCTCTCTTTAAAATGCAGCAAACTTGCAAGAGGAAATTTCAGAGAAGTGCACAGCTCTGGGGCTCACCTTTGTCATTTTTACAAAGGCCTTTCACCCATATTTAATCACAAAATATCTGCGCTTAGGCCTGCTCTGGAGGAGCATGCTAGCTGAGTTTGGTAATGTATTCCATGCACATCAGCAAGGGGAGTAGGAACAATTAGAAAGTCTGTATTATATTTTATTTACTCAAACTTGATGTTGTTTTTGAGGCTAAAATTAAAATATGTGTAAATGAATCTCACTGAAAAAGACCCTCAATAAGTCGGCTGTTAGCCTCATTATCATAAACCTCTTTCCTTTTTCATACCACTAATGACATCTCGCTTTTTTCCACCTCAGGGTGGTGCCCCAGCTGTTTATCTCCAACGCCTTTGCCAGTTCATTCTACCTCAGGTGAGCGTTTCTCTCTCCTGACTCTTTTAATTAGCACAGAAACGAGTTCAGTACGTTTTAGAGAATCTCAGCGAGCCTGGGGCTTTTCTAGCAAAATCGCAGGTGGCTCATTTACCTGGAAACCTGGTTTCCGATGGTACTTTCTCCTCTGCTGCATCTCTGCAAAGGTAGCTGCCCCTGCTGCGTATGTGTAGGCCATGTGCGGTAGGAAGCCCATTTGATCCATGCCCGGATAGGGCCTAAGACCTGGTATGCTGGCCTGCATAGGGGGCATGAATGTGGCAGGTGGGAAAGCGGTCTGTGGTGGAAGTGACGTGTACAAAGGTTTGGCAGCAAATGGGTTAATGCCAAAGATGGGGCTAGTGCTTTTTTCAAGGTTTCCGTTATTGGTTGAGCCTGAGAATTCTTTCTTAAGATAGGCCAAGTTCAAAGGCTCTTCGAAGTGCTCTCGGGGAGAGGGGATGCTGCTATGGTCAGTGGTAATGCTGTTGATTTTCGGTCTGCTTTTGACGGTCAGTGCATGCTTGGGTTCCTTCATGAGTCTCGGCAGTGACAGGTCGAGTGGCTCGGCCTGCAGGTCTTCTGAAGTCAAGCTGTTTGGAGTGTAGGAGCTGCTGTGGGAGTTTTTGGAAGATGTGGAGGACAGGTTTAGTGGCGAGGGCGTGTTGCTGCGGGAGTGGTCCAACTTTTCACCTACGGGCTTGGCGCTGCCGCTAAACTGGTGGTTTTTCAAATGTCTGAGTGCGCTGTCACAGTTGTTGACGTTATTATGGAGCTCTGCGATGGAGGGGGACGTGATGCGGTCAGTAGGTTTGATATGAGTTATAGGCGACCTAGCTGCCAAAGAGTCTTTTTGTGGAGTTTGGTGGTTATTTGTCCCGATAACCATATCCGAGTTGTTCCTGTGCTCTAGTGGTGGGGTCCTAGTAGTGCTATACTCGTGCATCTTTCTCTGCTCAAACCACTCCTTGACAAATTCCTGAGGAAGTCCAACGGCTATGGAAATCTTGAGTAGCTCCTCCGAATTAGGTTCCATGTTCATGGCAAAATATGCCATCAGCACAGACATGTGGTCCCTGTAAGGGTTAAGGGGGGCAGTGAGTCCCTTCTCAGACAGAATGGAGGAGTGGGAGTTCTTCTCCATGAATATCCCTGGCTTGTTGGGCATCAGATTCTCACTGGGCTGCAACACGGCTTTGATCTCCTCGTTCATTTTGCACAGGTAGCGTTCATGTTGATGCAAAGGTATTGGCCCAGGGAAGGTTTCTTTGCAATACTGACAAGCATATGGTGTAAACATGTTTTCTTGCACTTTCTCGTCCACACCTCCGTCGAGCATGTGGTTGGGTTTCTCTCGTTTGATATTGCTAATCTGTCTCTTTGAGTCTGTTGTCAAGCTCTGGAGGCAGGCTTTGGCTTCGTTCACTTTTTCTAACGTGTAGTCTATGATGCTTTTGGTGGCACCGTTGTGATTGACGAGTGGAAGACCAACCTGAGGCCCTCCTGGAGACGTCAAGCTCTGTTTCTGCTCCTCCATCTGGTGTCCCAACTCCTTCATATAGGCCTTGAGCTTGGAGAGCTCCTCCGGCTTGCAGTCCATTTTCTGCCTGCACACCGTGTTGTCCACAATCTGCAGAACCTTCTGTACCTCGCTCAGGTTGTTCCCAAGTGAACCTGGGTAGCCTGCGAACTGCGATTCAAGCCCTGCCATGCTCAGGTGCTGCAAGGGGCTTTGAGCCGTTGAGTTGTGGTTCACACCCAGCGGGCTGTTTCCACCCATCCCTCCATTCATAAACGGAACAGGAGCGCCAAATCCATGAGTAGCCATCATGAGTTTGTAGTCGTTAAAGTCAAGCGGCTCCGTTTTGATGTTCAGGTGGTTGTTATGATCAGTGAGACAGAGGGGTTTGCCGTTCTCGAGCTTCTGGCGTAGCTGGGTGATGGCAGTGTTGGTGGGTGAGGCAGAGGCAGAGGTTGGGGAGGAGCCTGGCTTCAGGCTGCTGCGCATGCGACCGTTGACGGCGATCAGGCCAATGCACTTCTTGCTGCTTATGTGGGAGCTGTAGGAGCCCGAATGAGAGAAGCGCTTCTTGCAGTTGGGGCATTCGTAGGGTTTTTCACCTGAAATGAAAAATTGGGAAGGATTTTTTTACAAGATTGATTTTTTTCTTCTTCTAGATAACCAAATGACAAGACTTGTCTATAGTACTGTACCAAAGTACCAAGCCATCCTTCAGATCATTTTTTTCTTCAAAGTAATTAGACTTTTTTTTTTCAGTCTTTCATAATGGCTTTTATCTAAAGTCCTCCGGTTTTTCCCGAAGGTTTATTTTCTTTTTTCTTTTTTTTTTTTTTTTTTTGTTTGTTGCTAATTTTCAGTCTAGTACCGATTTTCGAAGGAAAAGTTGTAATCTCGTAAAGCACCTACATTAACTATTTGTAACCACTTTTTGATTTAAAACAGCCATCTAACTGATCTCTGAAGGATTTGAGTAAAAAAAAAAATCAAAAACTCAAGAGGAACCAGTATTGTGTTAAATACACACATATATATTTATATATTTTTTTCTTTTTTTAAAACAGCCTCTGAACATAACTTAAATATAACAAAATGCATTAGAAACACAACCCAGTATATAAAAAGTGCATACCAGGTATGTACCAGGAGGCATAGGACAGTAAATACCTGGTCTGTAGTAACTTACTGGGCACATGTAAGAACTTCATAATACAGCCCAGTCCCTGTAGGTATCAAGGGAATCTAGCTTTATGAGGAACTGACAAATTACAGGTAGAACTTTAGTACTTTCAGGGTTTGTATTTATTAGTTACTTGGTATATGCCAGGTATGTACCTGGTCCTTACAGAGTGCACACTGAGCATGCACTGCGGAGCCTACCAGATACGTACCACATGTACTTACATAATGAGTATCGGATTTCTACAGCGACTGGGTTGTATTATGAAGGAATTTATTACCCTGTACTTAGAGATAGAAATGCACAATATTAGATTTTTGGCCGATATCCGATATCTTGAAACTTATTTGGACAATATCCGATACCAATACCAATATTTTTTTCCCCCTAGACCTACTTACAGAGGCTACATAGCTTCCTCTGCTGTGGAATTAAAATACATTATTCTGCATGGTCTTTGTCAGTTTGGCTTGCTACCAAATGCAGATGCCAAAAAGGGGGCCGATGTCTGATATTTAACTTTATCGCTAATATTGGCTGATACGATACCATGCCGATAATATTGTGCAACCCTACTTACAGGGTTTGTGGATGCTCAATAATACAGTACTTTAAAAGGATTACAAAATAATGCTTTGAAAACAAAACAAAAGAAAAAAACAAAGATCGGCTCTAGCCATCTGGCTAATTTACAAATGCTGACATTTGCAAAAACTAAATAAATTACATTTTCTTTAATAATTAAAAAAAAGCAGTACAATAAATTTTAGTGGTGTAATATTTTACTCGAGAATTTACGAAAAAAAAAAAAATACATTTATTATTTGATTATTTTCCTTGGATAAAACAGTCTAAACTAATTAATGTACAAAAAACAATTTTTTTTAATTCTTCAATTTGATTTTAAATAAAACAAACAGGGACATTTAAAAGGATACACTTTACTGTTTTTTCAACTAACAACATAATTTCAAGATTCAACATGTCTGCTGGATTCCTTAGATAGAGAACTTTACTAATTGTCGTTTCTATATACAGTATGTGAATGTTCCTGTAAAGTCCCCTGAGACAACTTTGTTATGATTTGGTGCCATATAAATAAACTGAATTGAAATGGAATTGATTCTTACTAGGTTTACTTTACGTTAATATGTAGTTTGTTAAAACAGAAATTAAAAGATTAGATTAGGAGAAAATTTTGGCATGTAGCGCGGTGGAAGATATTCAAAAAGCAGCTCACCGCTATGAATCCGGAGGTGCTCCTTCAGGTGGTGCTTGTACTTGAAGGCCTTGCCACACTCAGTGCATTTGAACTTGCGGTTGCCGGCTGCTTGGTTTAGAAGTTGGTGCTGCAAGGATAAAACAGAAAATAAATTAGACTTTTTTTTTTTGTCAATAAAGCTTAAACATGGAGGGGGTGAGAGTATAGCAAATAATAAAAACTGGGTGATGAGGCAACAATCAACAAGCCAAATGATGTACACTGGCTTTCTATGGCTACAAGCAGTAGCGATGATAAAGAAGAGAATCACACAACTTTTAATTTCCTGGTTTCTCAGCCCAACGAGACCTGCCTTTAGAATCGAGGAATAATAGAAAGGAGGCCTTTCTAAAGCCTTGATTGGGAGAGCCAATCTGATCTACTTTTCATTAATTTTGGCCTAATCAGTCCAAAACGTATTCAGTGCAGTTTTACCCCAAATACCTGTGTTTAGTTTAGTTTAGTTTATTTGTTCTTTTTTTTTTTTAAATACAATACAAAACAATCCCATGAACAATAACGTAC
>JARVLU010000665.1:12973344-12986542 GCA_031762415.1 Simpsonichthys santanae
ATCGCCGTTTAGTTTCGGTTTCGTTTTACGGCCGAAAATCCGCGTATACGGCCGCGGATACGGCCGGAATCGGTATATGGCTGAATCGGTATACGGCCAAGCCGTTAGAACGGATCTCGGCCGTATACTGGGGACCACCTGTACAGTAATCCCTCGCTACTTCATGGTTTGGCTTTCAAAGATTTGTTCTTGCGCGGATTCGCTGTTTCGCTCTTTCGCGTTTTAACATCGATGGTTAACTTTAATATTACTCATGTGATTGGGATGGTACAGATAAAAAGTTAACAAAAATATATACCGTATATATTTCGGACAGCACCAGCCATTTTGTAGTTTTCTTTCAATAAGCCTAAATTGCATTGACAGTCAAAAAAGAACTACACTACCCAAAAGCCAACAGTGCTTCCGGCTGTTGGTTTCTTGTCGTTTTCTTTCAATAATCATACACTACATCGCCAATTAAAAGAACTATGTTACCCAGAAGCCAACAGTGCTTCCAGCCATTGCTTTCTGCCGAATGGAGGGAAAGTTATTCAACGCACATCTACGTTATCTGTTAAGCTGACAGAATTGGCAGGAAAGTTGCAAATAATTCTGAAGCACAATTATCTACGCGCACATAACCCGGACAGGGCAGTGGGATTCGTCGCTGCAGGGTAGGTCTGCAGAACCGGAACCGAGGTGCTGTTCTGCAGAGCTGGTGAGTGAAACTTTGCAGTACTGTACAGTACACATACGTATGTTGCTAAAATTACGTAGATTTAAAAGTTTAGAACATTGCACCAGTATTTCTAAAGCCTTAAAATATATACAAATACTGAAATAAATATAAAGTACTACTTTGCGGTTTTTTCCCTATCGTGGACGTGCGTGAAACATAACCCCCGCGATAAGACCAACTTCCAGTCAAATTTGTCATTCGCATTACATGTGGTACATGAGGTGGAATGAAATTATGTACACAGGGTCTCAGTTACACCCCAAAATAGCAAAATATAAAGTATAAAAAGAAACAGTAAATAAGGATCTAAGATATACATTAAGATATATGCTAAACAAATGCCATACAGTATGCCAAAAGATCTAAGTCCAAGATATACGCTAAACACTAATAATGCAAAACAATACGGTGTAACAACAGCAGCCTGAACATGAGTTTTTGGTGAGCAGATAGTATGAATGTATACAGCAGCATGAGATCATCAGCAGCATGTTTTTCAGCAGAATGGATAATAATCGAGGGACAACTGTAAATCAGTCAGTTTTACAGGTATAGAGCTATAATTTGGTGTGGGAGTAGCTGAGTGCGATTCATAACACACAGCCTGAGCACTAACATATCAAAACTTTAAAAGGTGGCGAAGGATATTCACTCAACCTTTATTTATACAGGTTAATCCCATTGAGCCTCAGGGACTCATTTACAAGAGAGACCTGATATGCATTCCATTGACGAAGGGTAGTCTTGGACCTCAGGTGTCTCTTAATAGTCCTATGGTGCTTGGCTGAGCTTGATTTGCTGCTCAGAAGCTAAAACAATCAATTGAAACCACTAAATTTGCTTTAAAAAAAAAAAAGAAAAAAATATTCAAAATACCCTCATCTGCCCCACTCTGGGCAAGGCTCTTAACCCACACCATCAGCTCCCCCGGGAACCCTAGATAGCAGCACTCTGCTCCACACCGAGGGCTGTGGTAGCTCGGTGGTCTGTGGTTGTGTCAGGAAGGACATCTGGCATAAAAAAACAATTGCCAAGTCTTCGTGCGACTAGTTCACTGTGGCGACTCCTGACGAATGGATAAGCCGAAAGAACAAAAACAAAAAATATATATTTATATTCAAAATACAATAGAAGGACTTGTCTCATCAACGTCAAACAAATGATTCTAAGTGAACAGTGAGCAAAGCTGACACTTTTTTCTCATATGTTGGGGGGTGTCTTTTGGGCCCATGGTGCCCCCTCCTCCCACCCCAGCCTTGACAAATGCCGGGGTGTGTGCCGACTCTCCCCGCATTCCTGGGGAGACAGATGGCGGCGAGCAGGACACTGGGAGGACTTGGAGGAATTGTTCAAACAGCCCCAACCTTCAAAGATCAAGCTGGGAGCGGAGTGGGGTGGGGGCACAAAGCATCGGAGAGGGACCCCACCGCTTATGTGTTGCTGAGTTGCATAAACAAACAGCAACAGCTGCTTTGCCGCCTCCGACCCCCACCCACCACCTTCCCTTTTACTTCTCCCCGCTCCGAGGACCCCTGCCCGAGAAAGTTTCGTCTACCGCTAATAAGACACAATTGCGGCGCGCTCCTAATTGTGAATGGCAGCAGCCGGTGCTCCTCCACGGCGTGTGGGCGGGGACTGCGTCGGACGGGATGTTTGCATATGTATAACCTCTAATTAGTCATATTTCAGCTAATTGCTTAAGAGAAGGAGGAGCATTAACGCTTGTAAACACACAAGACGGAGCAGCGCCGCACATGTTTACCTACCAGGACGTAATTCTTTATGTTAATCGGACTCCTCCTCGGTTAGTTATTAATTACCAAACGTGCATTTAGTGTCGACGCGTCCTCGAATAATCAGTGGATAATTAACGGGAGCAGGAAAAAGGAAAAGGGAAGAGCGCCACCTAGAGAAGACACCACCTCCATCTCATCTGGGGAGGGGATTAAGTGTTCAACTGTCCAGTCATGGCGAGACGATAGACTTGTATGTTGTATCGTTTAACCAGCCTTTGTGGAGAAGTAATAAGGAGTCTGGTCTTTAGACGTTGACTGGACCCAGGAGTGGGGTGGGGGGGGAGTGCGGCGGCATTGTAATATGAGGATCGGAGGGGGCTTAGCGGCTCACTCGGTCGGCCCATCTGCTCACGTTTACACCCAGCTGGTAGATCAGGTGAAAGAGCTGGCTGCTGACATCTGATCAAATCAGCCGCAGCCCGAGCCTGTCAGCCTCGCTTCAGAGAGCACAACACAACACCCACGGCCTGGGACGTGAGCACGGCGACGCACCGGAGTGCATGAGATCATCTGTTACTGGCTACGTGGACGGCTTCCTCCTAAAAGAATCGGGCCTTCCTGGCAGAGGACGCTCAGGAGAGAATGAGACATCAAGACGGGATCAGTCGTTCCTTTGGTTTTTAAGGGAGGTTTTCGTACCGAACTGGGGTTGCTATTACCGGTACTCTCGTTTGTTAGCGAAATATCTCATGGACCACATGCCCAATTTATACTCTACATGAGATTTCTTGTGAGATCTCGCATGATGTTTTTTTCCAAGCCTTAACCAAAACTGACAATGTTTGCATTTCTCATCATGAGATGATCTTAGTTCAGAACTCTGGCATGAACGGTGAAGGGTGATAGACATTCAGCTAATAATAGTGTGAATGCTCGTGAAGCATTCCCACTATTGTGATCCATTTTTCTTTCATACGTTTTTCAGCATCTTTGCACAATTTTGTGCTATTTCAACAAAGCATAAATCAAAAACATTCAGCTCTTTCAGGACAATCCTGCTGTGGCTTTTGGTATTGGTGCAACTTTAGCTTTTTGAAATATTTAGACTTTTCTCTCATTTTTTTCTCACAGAAAATTAACTGAGTTTATTTTCCATCCTCCAAATCTTTAGATATGTTTACAATTTTTTACTGCTCCTTTCACATTTTGTTCTGGTTCAGCTTCTTTCAGCTTCCTTGTGCAAAGTTTAAAAAAAAAAAATCAGCAATACTTTACAATACTTTCAGCTGTTTTGTGTTCATTTCAGATTCTTTCCGCTAACCACAACATTGTTGTGTTTCTTCTATCTTTGTTCTGCTAATTTTAGCTTTTGTTCCTTTCAGCTTATGTTCTACGTTTCAGCTTTTTCTGCTATTTCAGCTACTATTTAGCTGTTTTTAAGCCTTTTCAGCTAATTCCACATTTTTACTGTCATTTAAACTTGTTTCAACCTAATTCAGCAAAAATGTGCTCTCTCCACTTCCTTCTAGCATTTTAAGCTTCTTTCTGTTTTTAGCTACTTTTCAGCTTTTTTTTTTTTTTTTTACTTATTTCAGCTATTTTCAGATAATTTCCACTGTTTTGTGCTCATTTCTGCTTATTTCAGCCTAAATGGGCAAACTTGTTCTTTCTGCATTCTTCTTCTAATTTAAGCTTGTTCTGCCTTTTCAGCTAACGTTTTAGCATTTTTAGCTCATTTCAGCTGTTTTCAGATAAATTTAAGTTTTCTGTGTAAATTTCTGCTATTTTCAGCCTAATTAACTTCTTTATGCTAATTTCAGCTTGTTATGCGCCCTTCAGCTTCTTCTGCTCTTTCAGCTATTTAGCTCTTTTGATGCTAATTTTAGCTTTTCAGCTAATTCCATATTTTTCAGCTCATTTCAGCTCTTTCTACTTACTTCTGGTAGTTTACGCTTCATTTAGCCTTTTCAGCATTTTTTTGTGCTAATTTTAGCTTTGTTTTAGTTAATTTTCGATTTTCTGTGCTCATTTTTGCTTATTTAAACTTAATTCCGCAAAAATGTGTTATTTCTCCTTTTTTTCTGATAATTTAGGTTTGTTCTTCCATTTCAGCTACATTTCAGCATTTTTTTTAGCTAATTTCAGCTGTTTTTTCAGCAAGTTCTGCTATAAGCAGTTACACTGCATTTTCGCAGGAAATTAAAATTCTCTACTTATATCTGTTACCAAAAAAACAGTTTTTATTAACTTCTTAATTCTGGGTTTCTCTGCATAGGAGCTAAATTAGATTCACACACGAACTCCCTTGCCGAAAACTTCCAATTACTTCAAATGTGCAAAAAACTTAAACGCCCATAACTGCTGAACGCAGGACTTTAAGGTGATTCATGCCAACTTCCAGCAGATCCATATTATATTTCAGGCATGTGTGATATAAAATCTGAGCATCCACAGATGTTTATGCAGTGCATGAAAGTAGAAGTGAGGGGGGGTGGGCTTTGATGGAGTGCCAGTGCCACCACCGCAGGCTGCACCAGAAGAACATTAAAGGCCAGGAGTGGAGTGAAGTTAAGGAGCTGATAAAAATTTCCAAATTGGAAATTAACACAATCATTCGATCGTGAACACGAGACTGGAAAATCATATCAGAGAGGGCCATCAAAAAACCATTTAGGGCCTCAATTAAAGTTATTACCATTAAAGGATCTGCATCTTCAAAATGCCATGAAAAATTAATAATGATTGCCAATCAGAAAAAATGATCTCTCTTCTCTGAGGGATCGGCGCACATTAGGAAGGAAATGAAACGGCGAGAGGAGGGAAAGGCGACGGGGAGGACGGCGACTCACCTGATCCCGCGCTGGCTTGTGCGTGGCCATGTGCCGCTCGAGCTGGGTGCGGTAGGCGAACGTGTAGTTGCACAGGGGGCAGGCGAAGTTCTCCTCGTTCTTCTCATGGCGGTACTTGATGTGCTCCTTCAGTGATGTCAAGCGCTTGTAGCCACGGTCGCAGTAGGGGCAGGTCAACAGTTGGGCGAAGGCATCTGGCGTTCCAGGTGGCAGGTCTGTACAGGAGGAGGGAGGAGGAGGAGGGAGGAAGAGGAGGAAAAGGAAAGCGGGACAAAAGGTCAGCCAATCGATGGCAGCTAACGGGCGGGCTGCCCAGAGTGGTATGGGAGTTATCCGTGCAATCTGCTCCACATGAGTGCCTCGGTGTCCGGCAGGCATCCGACCTCCTCCCGACTCCTCATCCTCACTTTCTTTCACATAGTACGGAACGTGCGTGCGCTAATGCACTTCCACGCACACATTCACCGAGTTCCTGACTTTTCCCCTGTTCTAGATGCCTGAAAGCGGCCCTTCCCGCACCCCTCCCAGCAGATCTTCGTGTCTGCGGCATGAATCATAAACCCGTTCAAATCGAGCTTCAGAGGTGCACGATCTGATTTCAAGCGCCTGCCCAGCTGTTGCTTGAGACTGTAGGTAAACACCCAGGCATCCAGCGAATCTGTGGGACCAACAGCTGCCCCGTCGTGTCAGCGGGCCGTGCCGCTGTTCTGTCCACACTCTCAACGTTTTACTGAAACAATCTGTTACTACGAGATTTGTGCCGCAACACGAGGCCGCATGGTCGCTTTGTAGTCAACGTTTGTTTTTAAAAGATACAGTATCTTGTGACTCTTTAGGTTTAGTTTTCTTATGTGTGGGAAAAGAAACAAAGCTAAAATGTCTGTTTGATGATTGTCTCTGTCAAAAAGTCTAATTTTGGGATTCTGAGGTGATTCTTTCAGGTGAAATACATTCAAGCGCAATGCCAAAATCGAAAAAGGACACCTGTTTTTGTCCAGCCTTGTTGCACCTCTGGCTTACTTTAAGAGTGTAGCGCCGATAGTGTTCACATTGTTGTTTTGTTTTTAATTTTCCATACGTTTTTTTCAGTCTAACTGCTTCTTAGCCACTCATGCAACAAATCTTTCAGCTCATTCAGATGTGTGCTATGACCGATGTTTAAAAATATAACAATTTACAACTGTTTATTCCTTTGAGGTATATTCAGATTATTTTCAATTCTAACAAAAGCATTGTTCTATTTCAAATATGCTTCAGCACACTGGCTTATTTTAATAGAATTTTATTTTATTATGCTACCTTTAGATGTGAGCGCACCTTTTGCTACCTTTGGCTAGCCTCATTAATTTTTTTCTTTTTTGATCATTTTGCTCCTTGTAGCTAGTCTTCTGTTATGTTAGGCTAACATTTTGCTGCTTTTAGATACGATTTAGCTTTTAGCTTTTGCTACATTTAGCCAGTTTTACTACTTTTAGCTAGCTTTTTATTAATTTTAGCTAAACTTTTTTCTTTTGCTAAACTTGTTACTTTTAGCCAAACAGTTTGTTCATTGTAGCTAGGCCTTGTTTTTCTTTAAGCTTTTATTCTTTGACATTTTTAGTTTTCAGTTAGTGTTTTGCTACATTTAGTCAGTTTTCGCTACTTTTCGCTAGCCTCTTATTAATTTTAGCTGAATTCCTTTACTTTTGCCAAATGTTTCTTACTTTAGGCTAACTCTTTGGTCCTTGTAGCTAGCCCTTTTTTGATTTTAAGCTTTTAGTCTTTGACAATTTTAGTTTTCAGTTAGTGTTTTGCTAATATTAGCTTACTTTTAGCAACTGTTGGCTAGCCTCTTATTAATTTTAGCTAAACATTTTTCTTTTGCTAAACTTTTGTTACTTTTAGCAAATATTTTTTTCATTGTAGCTAGTCTTCTGTTACGTTAAGCTAATATTTTGTTGCTTTTAGATAAAAGAAATCTTCTTTTAAGTTGGATCCAGTCTTGTTCTACATTTAGCTTTTACCAAGCTATTAGCGTTTTTTTTTTAGTTTTCAGTTTGTGTTTTGCTACATTTAGCCAGTTTTTGCTACTTTTGGCTAGCCTCATTAATTTTAGATTAACTTTTTTACTTTAGTCAAATGTTTCTTACTTTAAGCTAACTTGTTGTCCTTGTAGCTAGACCTTTTTTACTTTGAGCCTTTAGTCTGTGGCATTTTTAGTTTTCAGTTAGTGTTTTGCTATTATTACCTTTTAGCTACTGTTGTCTAACCTCTTAATAATTTGAGCCTAACTTTTTTTTTCTTTACTTTTGCTAAACTTGTTACTTTTAGCTATCTTTTTTCGTCTTGTAGTTTTAGAACCCTTTGGGTGTCTGTGCATACTTATTGTTCTATGTCAATTAGAAATGAACATTTGAGTATTTTCACACAGTTTTTAACCAACTAGTCTCCAACAGTTGCAGCACAGTGAGATTCTACAAAGTGTATCAACTTGTCAACAATCTTGTTAACTATGAAACCAATCAAAAACCCAAAGGAAGTTAAAGTTACACACTAAACCAACACGATTCTCATCAGACTAGGCAAATAAGTATGTCCGGATGATAGATCAAAGCAGGAACAAACAGCTCATTAACAGGGTTGCGTACCGTTCTCCTCGGGTCCTGTGGCCTCCGGTGTGCCCAGGCGGCTCAGCTCCTCCGGGGCTTCTGGGTAAATAATAGCAGTGTCGCCACGCTGCAGGTACTCGGCGATGCTCACCACGTGGCTATCACCGCCGTCCAGCTTCCGCTTGGCAAAGAAGTCCTCCAACTCTGAAGAGCAATCCATGCTCTTGACTGCAGAGAGAGAAGAAGAAGAGGGACGGTGAAGGAGGAGAGGGAGGCAGACGGATGAATCGGATAAATTAGATTCACTCCCCCACCCGCGAGAAATGTCTTACAGGAGAATATTGGGAACACAGTGGTGGAAATGCGATGAGGATAGCCACCCTGAAACATTACAGCAGTGCTTTGGGGGGAATATATCTACATTACCAGGCTCGCTTGTCATTCCATGCCTGCTAAAACAAGAAATGTAACTTAATCTGGCCAAAAATCAGAGATAGATGTGCTACTATGAGCTTCTAAGGAGCAAATGTTTTAGAAAAACTTCACTGACCTAATTTACGTCTGACAGAAAATCTGATTTACAGTTCAGGACTGTAAAATAAAAGAACACGCACTCCTCTGTTCACGTATACATACAGATACAGTATACACAATCATGTCTTAATCAGCAGCAGAGCCACGTTTCATTGTATCAGCTTACACATGAAAGGTCAATCAAGAGGCTATGGCTTTTGTTGGTTCTGTGTAGAACAGATTACCGAGGCCAAACCACAAGCCGAAGCAGAAAAAGAGACTCTGCCATAGCTGAGCAGAACGCGTCTTAAGCCAGCCAAAGTGCTGAGGCCACACAATGTGAAATTATTTCCCAGTCCCTTCTCTTCAGGGAAATTCTTAAGCTGCAGCGTGGAGATAGCTGCCTCGGAAATAAAACACACACAAAAAAAAAAAACTTAGCTGAAAGGAAATGGCAGCCTTCATTAGGCCAAAAACCACGCACACAAACAACCTGGAGAGACTCCGCGGGCTGTTTGGAACCGAAAACCCAAGTGACGTCTTGTCAGCCCCACACCCCCTCATCGTTAATGAGGCTTTTACACGCCAAGCCAAGGTGAGGTTTAAAGAGCGATTTGTTCGGCCGTGATGACTCCAGCAGCCAATTTGTGAAAGGTCAAGGTAGTAGATATTTGGATGTCAAAAATGGCGCTGAAATGTCACCGGTGCCAATGGATCACTTTTGATCCCGGTGATGGCAGAATTTATGGTATTCTCATTAGGTGATGCTGTGAAGACCACAAAGTTAAATGAGAGTGGCTGAATGTTCTGCAGATGGACGGTTGATTGACCCAGATTTGGCTCAGCACAATCAACTTGAACCAGAAAGATTAAATTGTATTTATGGCCCAAACTACTATTGGTACCAATCTGCTCACCATGGACTCATGTTCGGGCTGCTGCTGTTACGCCGTATTGTTTTGCATTATTAGTTTTTAGCGTATATCTTAGGTCTTTTGGCAATGCAGTTTGCTGTTTGTTTAGCGTATATCTTAGAGCCTTAAATACCGGGTTTTTTTTACACTTTATATTTTTGCTATTTTGCATGCAACTGGGACCCTGTGTACATAATTTTGTTCCATCTCATGTACCACATGTGATGAGAATGACAATAAAATTACTTGAACTAAAAATCTTTTGGAACTAATCCAATTCAAAATGGCTATGAAAGCTAATCAACATTAGCCGACAGAAAGTCAATGAAATGTACAGATACCAAGCTAAAATCTGGTGTGGTAGTAACTGAGAGTCCTTCTTCTTTTGGCTGTGTTCACAGCGAACTAATCTTGCATGAAGACTTTGCAATTGTTTTTACTCCGGACACCCTTCCTGATGCAGCCACAGACCACCAAGCTACCACAGCCCTCTGTGTGGAGTAGAGTGGCACCCAGGGGAGTAAATGGTGGGGATGAGGGCCTTGTTCAAGGGCCCAGAGTGGGGCAAACACAGAGTATACAATTTTGTTCCACCTCATGTACCACATGTGATGTGAATAGGCCTGTCACGATAACAAATTTTGCTTGGCGATTAATTGTCTCAGAAATTATTGCAATAAACAATAATATTGTTTGAAATTTAACAATAATTAATTGTCAAATTTTAGAAGTGTTGATTTGTGTGGAGTGTAATACCTTTTTAACCACCTGACAGCAGTATAAGACTGTTTGAACCAAAGGTTGGACAGTTGAGCAGCATGTCTCTTTAAGGAAAATGGGAGGGAGGGCCCTTGACATGACATGGGCTGACATGGCGACATGGCGGACGCTCAGTGATTTTAGCTCTTTAGCATAGCATTTTTCACAAAGCTTTTAATAAAAAAATCAGTAAACAAGTTCTCAGCTTCTTTTTGCACAGAAAAAACACTTTTTACACCAAGGCACAGGTTTCAACCGTGACATTTGGAGCTTTGACAAGACAGAAATTTATTCCCAAGGTCGGCTTGTTAGCTTTAGCTCGTAGCTTAGGTTCTCAGCTTAGCTACTTTTAACGATCCAAAATCACGATTTTGGACGGTTAAAATTGATTTTAAAGAGAAAGGAGAAAGGAAGGGGTCAGCGAAGAACACCGGAGTTTAGCCGTGTCTTCAGTAGAAAGAGAGAGACACGAAGAAACGATAAAGCCAATAAATGAAAATGAGGTCGATAATTTTCATCATGCGATTAATTGATTTATTTTTTTATCGCGACAGGCTTATATGTGAACAATAAAACCTACTTGTACTTGAAATGAGGGTGGAGGCAGGTGTAAGTGCTTCACCTCTCCCACCCACATTTTGATGTTAGTACTGGAGTTAAACCAGCGACTTTCCGATCACAGGCCCACCTTCTCTAACCTCTGAGTCACCACTCCCCCAGTCAATCCCATTAAGTACTCCTGCAATATTGCATGATATTAAGCTACAATTCCATCATTTCCCATAAGATGATTGTATTCTAAAGCTCTGGCATGAAAAGGGGTGGGAAATATGCATTCCTTCAAAGAATGCTAGGCCTGTAATTATTTTACGCTTTTATGCACATATCACATTGGGATGGAAAACATAAAAGTGTTTCTTTAAGGAGAAACGGAGGAAATCACCTGGATCAAAGTGTGCTTTGGCACTGCGACGTGACCGAACTGCTCATGCCTTTAAACAAAATCACATGTGATCTAGTGGCAGCGAGCTCGCCCTGTATTGTTTCCAAAAAAGTCCTTACAGCAGGCAAAATGGAAAACATTTGCTCCACTTGAATTTTCAGCAAAGTAAAAGAAAAGAAGAAGAAAAATGAGAGAAAACTCAGCAATGAGCAGAGGCTAATGAAAGATGAAGGGGAGGCTTTCGAGGCACGGCTTTGTGGCGCTCTGTGATGTGAGTTCGGTTTACCGGGAAAAATGTCCGAGGCCAGTTGTTGAGGTGGCCAGGATGATATCATGGAACAGAGCGGG
Source organism: Simpsonichthys santanae (assembly GCA_031762415.1). Taxonomy (NCBI): domain Eukaryota; kingdom Metazoa; phylum Chordata; class Actinopteri; order Cyprinodontiformes; family Rivulidae; genus Simpsonichthys; species Simpsonichthys santanae. Next base: position 12,984,716 of record JARVLU010000665.1, read on the forward strand.
TGTGTGGCTCCAAATCAACCCAACACCTCAAATAAAACAAGGCAGAAGGAGTTCAGCTCCACCAGATGAAACACTTAGCTAACTGGGAGGGCTGGAAGATGCATGTTCCATCAAAGTTTATAAAAAATAAAAAAATAAAAAATCATCCAAACTGCCTGTAGATTTTCCTTGGTGGGGAGGAATGATGTCTTTTTAATTACAGTTTGCAATTAGTAGTTTGTTTGTTTCTGATGTTTTAGTCCGCCACACTAAAGACGGGACCCACCTATGGGTGGTGCTAAGCTAACGGAGCTAAATCTGCTTCTTTGACTAGAAGAGGTGGAGTTTCTGTGAAAATATACCGTAACCGTGAGGCTGTGGTTCAGCTTCATTTGTGGGGGAAAAAATGCTTCATAGAGCTGCAACTCAATCAAGACTCCTTCTAGCACCTTTTAAGTACCAAACATTACAACAAACTCCTTTCTCAACAATGTTAGGAAATTTAAAATGTTTATTTTTCAAATTGCAAGTCTTACTATAAGATTCCCTGTTCCTTAGCTCTGACAGCTTGAACCCACACACATGCCTGTTTATCTCAGTAAAGTTTAATTTTAGCTAACTTCTCAAAACTTTTCAACAGCCACTTGCAAACTAATGTGCTGACGATGCAGTCCTCTGTGAAAACTTTAGCTAGTATCTCACTAAAATGTGACTGTTGGAGACTTTTTGGCTAACAAATTTCACAAGGGAAAAAAGTAACTAAAAGTTAGCTTGAGCATATAGTGGCTGTAAGCTAAAATGAGCAAAACTGCTTCTAAAAGCTAAAATTAGCTAAAAAAAAAAATTATAAAATAAAAAAGCTAAAAGAAAAGGTGAAAAGTAAACTTTACTAGCAAAATTGTTACTGAAAGCTAAAATTAGCTAAATAAAAGCTAAATGCTAATAGTATCAAAACTATATCTGAAAAGTAAAATTTACTAAACTACAGCTAACGAATAAAATTAGTCAAACTGCGCTTAAAAAAAGCTAACAGCCAAACGTAATTGAAAACTACAATTAGCAAAGTAGTATCTGAAAGTTCAAGCTATTAAAACCTCAATTAGAAGCTAAAAATAAAAATAAAAACGCATTGCTAAAATCAAACGAACAGTTTCTAAAGCTAAAATTAGCTCACAGCACTTAAAAACTTAAGCAGCAGAAACTGTTACGAAAAGCTAAAATTAGTGAAATAAAAGCTAAATGCTAATATCAACAAAACTATAGTTGAACAGTAAAATTGATTAAACTACAGCTAAAATTATAAAATTAGCCAAAACGCTTTTAAAAAAGCTAACAGCCAAACTGTAATGGGAAAACTACAATTAGCAAAATAGTATCTGAAAGCTAAAAATATTGAAACCTCAATTAAAAGTTTAAATCAACAACAACAACAACAACAAAAAACTTATTGCTAAAACCAGATAAACAGTTTCTAAAAGCTAAAATTAGCTCACAGTTCTAAAACCTAAACTAGCAAAAATGAGCAAAACTGTTACTAAAACTTTAAATTAGCTAAATAAAAGTTAAATGTTAATTTCAACAAAACTATTATAGCTGAACAGTAAAACTTACTAAACAACAGCAAAAAAATGAAATTAGCCTAAATGCTTAAAAAACAAAAAAATAACAGCCAAACTGTAATGGAAAATTACATTTAGCAAAATATTTTAGTTTTAATTGAAACTTCAACTAAAAGCTAAAATAAAAAAATAAATAAAAATAAAACTAATTGCTAAAACCAGATAAACAGTTTCTAAAAGCTACAATTAGCTCACAGCACCTAAAACCTAAACTAGCACAAATGAGCAA
>JARVLU010000665.1:13020500-13030865 GCA_031762415.1 Simpsonichthys santanae
AACCAAACAATATGGCAACATATAAACCAAGATCACGTTTCATCATGCTTGTTATTTAATGAAGTTCAAGGATTGTGGTTAGTTCACCTGATGGGGTTCCAGTACAGCTGTTTAGGTCAAATCTAGACAATATTGTTATACACAATCTCATGCAATGTTGTAAGATGCTGTGCTAAGTGCATGTGTTGTGGATGACTCTCAGCTACTACCACATCAAATTTTAGCTCACTACATATAAAATTATCCAAGGTACAGACATTTTTGCGTTGGCTAATATCAAATAGCTGTGGCAGCCATCTTGAATTGGACTGATGCCAAAAGTTAATTAGTTATAGATGTTGAAGTAATTAATACATTCAACGACTTTCTTTAAAATCAGTTAAGTGGTTCAAGAGGTGTTTTGCTAACAGACAAACGGGGCTCCCTCCAAGAGTTAATGCTAAAGTTTAAAGCTAATATCTTGAACAATATGTTGCTCTCAAAGTATATGTTTAAGACTATGCCTAGGCGCCAGCTTTTAACTAAATGTTTATAAAATTGGCTAATTTAAAATATAAAGTATAAAAAAACAGTATAAAGTATAAGGATCTAAGATATACACTAACATATATGCTAAACAAACGCTAAACGATACCCTAACGATCAAAGATATATGCTAAACACTAATAATGTAAAATACAGTAATATGGTTTATTAAATAGCAGCCTGAACATGAGTCTGAAGTGAGCAGATGGGTATTAATTAATCCAGTGGTTCATGAGATAATTCGCTAACAGACACATACACACAGAGACGCGAACAAAAACCATACCATACAATACCAATTTATTTATAGAGCACTTTAAACAGCAACAAGAAGAAAAAAGTTCTCGTCAGCCATGAAAAATGTGTGTGACGGTTCGAAGGAATATAAAAAAGTGACTTTCAGACAAAAATAACTTTCTTACAGGTAGTGAACATGGTGTGATCTCAGTCCTGTATAGAGAGATGGCTTATAAAATAGAGAATCTCATCTGCCACTGGCTGCCACACACACACATACACACACACACACACCACATACGGTGAGTAAAAAGGAAATTTTGATCTAAGGCTTTCCCCCTACCTACCCTTGGGTTCTGCCTCCCTGTGTTTCTGTCAGTCCTCTCCCTTTTTTTTTTTTTTTTTTTTTTTTTGATCAGTGGCTTGAAAGAGTCGAGTGCTCAGGTACCTGGGGTATGCAGAGGTGCTAATTAGCTTGGCAGGATAATTGATGTGTAGATTACACTGTTGAACAAATGCTCTGACTTGTTTGTTCTTCACACTTCTTCTTGGAGGAAAAAAAACAACAAAAAAACAACTTTCCAACAGCACCTCCCACCCCCCGTTTACTTCAAACCTAATGAACAATTTACCTGGCTTGTAAAGGAGATGGTTAAGCCTGCCAAGGCAGAGGGAAAACAAAGGGGGAGGGTTGCATTGAAGTTCATTTCCCACAGGTGGAGCGACGGCCTCCCGTGCTTCAAGACCTGCCTCCGCACCCCGGTGTTAGTATTACTGGTTGTGAAAATTGAGTATACACTTTGCCAGACCCTTAAGGAGAGGATGGCGAGCAATTCCAAAAGGGAAACAATTTTCAAAATGAAAGAGCATGCCATTACGAGTGCCGGTAGGCTTTCATTGTTCTGACCCCCCCTTCCTATAATGCTATTTCCTCCATCTTTTGTCTTTGGGATGCTATTATTAGCCAAGCACGCATGTGAATAACCTCCCCCTCCCACAGGCGTCCGTTCAATAGGGTTTGAATTTGCTCATTAACGGCTAAGAATCCGCAAACACATTCGCCGGAGCTTTTTGCTACTGCTAATAAACTAATCATGCCCTCGCGTCTAATTGGGAAATAGAATGAGGGGAAGAATGAGAGCTTCGCCTGAGGATTTTCGGAGCCGGGTTTTTCCACCGCGCTTGGCAGAGAAGCGGAGCCCATTAGCAGGACAGATGTAGAGGCAAAAGGTGAACGGCTGAGATGTCGACGCTTTGCCACGCTGCAGGACCGCCCGTAATCTGTCACCCGCACTAGTTTACAAGTTAAACACATTATTGTGTTTATTGAGTTTCATTTCTTGAATGCATAACCCCGGCTGCTTCTCTCTCTCTCTCTTGCTCTCTCTCTCTCTCTCCCTTGTGGAGCGCTTACAAACCTGCCAGGGCACTGTCACTGCATGAAAGCCATTAGCATTTTTCTTGCAGTCCTGATTAGTCAGGCTGGCAGGGCAGACACAGAGCAGGAAAACAGAGAGATAGGGCAGCTAAGCCAAGGCAGTTTAGATCAGACAGGGAGTCTTGCTCTCATTGTTTCCTGATACTTCCTTCATAGCCCTCTGAAATCTTGTCTCAGTGGCTCAAGAAGCCCCAGAGGGCTTCACAGGTCTTCAGCTTTCACATATACCGGAAGTCCTCTATCATTTTTATTTTCCTGTGTAAGGGGTAAATGGTTTGCAGTGCAAAACTCTTGATTTGACTGAGAAATTTAGAGCCGAACAACATTGTTCAGCCATAGACAATTCACAATAGTGCAATCGTCAAGGCTTTCTGTTTTATTTTGTACTCTTACACCTCAGAATTTCTATGTCGGTGTTATAAAAAAGGTAAAATTAAAAAAAAAAGACAAATGCCCAGTTTTAGATCAACTCTAAGACAGATTAACATGTCAACAAAAACCTGCGGCTGCATATTTGGACTACACCAGATTGGGAGACTTGCTCACTAACTGTCAGTTTCCGCTGCCAACTTGATAGCTCCCCTCCAACATCCTTCACCCCCGCCCGGCAAAGCAGTCAACCTCCTAAGCAGGCGGGCACTTTCTGTTTTTATTTTGTTTTGTTTTTCCTCCCTGCCTTTTTCCTGTCGCCATCTCGGTATTTAATCTAACACCGGCAGGCGGCAAGAAGGGTTTACTTTTCCCCCTCAAAGACAGCTTTGGAAGTCAGAGAAGGCAAAAGTGGGAGGAAGAGAGCCGAGCGCTCAGGCGGGGAGGGACAGGGGGAGTCTGGGCAAGGCACAGGAAACCTGGGCTAAGCGTCACTTTTAACAAAAGCCTTTCATCTTTCTTTCTGCCTTCCCCCAAGACAGTGCTCTTCCAGCAGTGGGATCCTTTAAAGTACATACCTGATAAGGAAACTTTTTTTCTTCCCTTTTGAGAGAGCAAGAAGGGAAAGTATCCCCCCTCCCACACACATAGACACATACCCCAGTGTGGCTGAAACCCTCAAATCGCTTTGAACACCAGATACTGTCCCTTTCATCCCTGGCAAACCGGTTTCCTATGGCTATTAGCTTATTCAAAACAGGTAATTACGGCGGGCAAACAGAGACGCCATGGATCATAGCGAGACACTTGGGCCCACTCCACCTTTGCAATCAGACCTTAGCTGGGGCAGGGGTAGTGAAGGATCCATTTGTGGATAACTGCACCTAATCCATTTTAGTCAGGAGTTGCTGTGACAGGACTGTGTGTGCAAAGGAGAGGGACCCATGGGATGTGTCTGATGGAGAGGTCATAAATCACAGGCAAGAAGTTGGAAAAAGTCCCACAGAGGGAGAGGTAGGAGAATACGATGCGGGGGTGGGAAAAGGGAACGCCCCCTTCAGAAGAAAACAACCAAGGCTATCATCACCTCAGTTAAAATATCAGCGACTCAGGCTGGCGAGGGCAGGGCTGAGAAACAATGCCCTCTTCCCTGCGGTTGGAAGAGAGAAGGCCCCAAGCAGAACCTCGGGAGGGTGTTTGTTATTGTGGGACAATTCCCTCAAGTGTAGTTAACATGGACTGAGCTGGTTGGTGGGCACTTTTTATCCAAAGACTTGTCGCTGCATACATTTTTAGCATGGCTGCTCTCAGTGGGAGTTGGACGAGCCTGACCGGGCTGCTCAAAAAGGGACTGAACCGCTAACCTTGGTGGAGCTTATCTTGAGCGTAGAATAAACCACAGAGAACTTCAAAGAAACCATTAATATTTAAGTAAAGGGAATAAAGGGATAGTCGAGTCACTTTCGAGGTGACGTGTAAAACAGTTATCAATAGTTAGTACTTCAGAGAACAAAGTTTGGGAAAAAAAAGTCAAAAGACTAACCAAGTGAGGGCTCATTTTTCATTTTATCAGGCTCATAAAACATTTGGATGGACTACATCAAGCAGGCTGAAAGATTTGCAGCCTCTCAGCACCATGGGCTTATAACAAAATACAACACTCCCTATAAGAGTAGTCTTACTTTGTCAAAATTCAAGACTGCACACAGATGATGAAGAATGAGCAAAGGGACAGAAAAGAAGACAAACCCCGATCTCAGGAGTTGAAACATCTTTTATGTTTATCTTCTCATCGGCACAGGAAGTAAATGGCGCCCCATGGGAGCACTCACTCTTTCCTTCCTTGTCTCTAATTTTTTTCTTCTCCTTTGTTTGTTGATTCAGGTAATGAAAACAGAGTGGCCAACAGAGATGTTTTTATGTTGTTTTCATGACCCGAACGACTTGTCAGAGCCTCCTGCGATGCCTGTTCGAGCTAGAGGTAAAGATCCTTAAATGTTCTCTCTTGACTTCTTCGCCCTGCCTACTCAAATTTTGCAGCAAGCTGTTGCATAAGACACTTGGTATCTATGATAATGGACAGCTAATTGATCCCATGGGGAACCGTTAGCACAGGGAGAACTTTTTTACCCTTGCGACACAGGAGTATCTTAGCTCAAACATGTTTCTCCCTCCTCTCAACCTTTCCACTAATGTAACAGATTTTCTTATCTGTTCAGAGCATGATGAGAGGTGCAAAGGGATGGGGTGGAGGTGATGTCTACAGATTTTCCCAGTTGACAACATGTGTTCACTGCGTGACAATCAGCCACCTGTTGAAATGCAGAGAGCGACCAATCGGGCTTTAACACCTTTGCTCTTTTCTCTGAATGTGGCTTCTGAGGAACATCTCCCACCTCTGTGTCTCTACTACAAATTGGCTTCCAACTGGAAGCCAAGAAGCTGAGGAGCCATTAGATGGAGGAGGGCTTGTAGGCAACCCAGTGGTTCATGTGTCCGAATCCTTAGTCTGTGCAATGCACGCCAACCAAACATTGTCATTAGAAAGAAGCAGTTTTCCTTCCTAACAAAATATGTTGCCAAGTCTTTCATAGTTCTGCATGACTCAAGCATTTACCTTTTGTATCAAATTTGCAAGAGACTTTGAAGGGCAAAGGTGGAGATTAATGTTTTAGCCTGTGCCTGTGTGTTTGGTTGGCAAGGAATGCTCAGTCTTCTGTCTGAAGGGAGCCCAACAGGCAAAATGGCTATGCTACCAGAGAAAGCAAAAGGAAAGCCCCCACGCCTCTACACAACAACATGTCTGATTGTCAGCAGAGCCCATCTTCAATTAAACAAAGTCGTAATCTGTCCCTGACAGAGCGGATTAGGTTTGTCCTGACGGGGCCCTTGCAAGGGGGTAGGCAGAGAAAAGAAGGGTTAACTTCATTTCCTGTGAATACACCCTCCGACACAGTTACCTGACTCAGCTCAGACGGTCAGCTGACTTCCCTGCAGGAATCAAATCCCAGCCGAGATAACCGCAAATCATTTGTCACCCTAAGAAGCAATTCCCTCCGATCACCCACGAAGAGAGTGCCAGTTTATTTCAAGATGCTGTCAGAAAGGAAAGAAATTGCGCATCCGAGTTCTGTTTTACCCCGGTTCACCCTTCCCCCTAAAGGCATCCCTCCTGAGGCCTGTTTGGAACGACAGAACAACAGCTGAAGAGATGGGAAAGGATTCTGGGACAGCACCTGACTGCATTTCCTCTAACACCTGTGTCTTAAACAGGGGAAAAGTCAAGTTTGGGAGAATTTCTGTGAGAACATGTGGCCCAGAAACATAAGAACACATAATCACACAGAAGCTTTGGGAAAATACGCACACACATGGACACACATGCACACACACACACATGTCCGTGCAGCTGTTTCCTTCTGGGATTCCTTGAGTTGTTACTCTGACTCTCACTACTTTCCCACTTAGGAAGTCATTTGGACAAAAAGGCTGAGCCCCAAAGATTTAAATTCTCCAGAAGCCTCAACATGTCTCCAGATCTGCAACCATGATGTCCAAAGATCTTCCTGCCCTGCACTATGATCAACAAGGCAACGCTCATCTGCACATTGCAACAGGAAGCCGTTCACTTTTCCCCCAGACAGAAGGAAACAGCATCGTGTAATTTTCTGATGAACTTTTGCTTTTTCTTGAGCAAGAGGAGACATTTCACCAACATTGTCTGTTTTCCTTGAACTTTGTGTTGCCTTTTTATATAAAAACAACTTTTTTTTTCAAATTCTTGCCTTTTATTGTGCTAACAAACTGCCATATTCACAAAGAAAGAGTTATTTTTTTTTAAAGAAGCACAAAAATGATTGCCAGCTGAGGGTCATCCAGAACGCACAACATTGCAAGAGATTTTCTATTTTACACAGTTACTCTGAAGGTTGGACCAACATGGCAACAACTACCTGATCATAACATAATCATAGTTTAAAACTTGTTACAATAAAAGGCAGCAGGCGATATCCGTTCGTTCAAGGAGTGCTAGGCCTTTCATAGTTTTTAGTGTTACTGACTGGCTCTGGGACAGCTGCCCACATAGCATTGGCTACGCTTAATTACATTATACACAGTGTGGGAACAGTCATAGCATACAAGAGCAGCAAATTAAAATAAAGAGAAAAAAAGAGACATTACTGCTCACGAGAAAAAAGAACCTCTGACACTGAACCAATATGGCAATTTATTTAAAAAAAGACACCGTCCCATTTGATTAGCGATGCTAAATTAGCGTCAGTTCAGGAAGAGGAGTCCAACCTGAGAGGAGATCAGTGATGCTAGCTCGTTGATGGCATAATGCTAAGTCTGTGCTCTGCAGATAAGAGTGCCGTGCAGTAGGCCCAGAGCTGTTTGTGTGGATGTGTCTTATGTGTCAGCGAGTGGAAGGAGGTGGGGGGGGGGGGTGCTGAGGAGGAGGAGGAAGAGGCATGTTTGTACACAGATATAAGTGAGTGTATGTGTGTTTGCATGCACAACAAACGAGGAAGGTGCTTGACGGTGTGAAGAGACATGTGGAGGAACAAAGCAGGCAACAGAAGCCAGGCACAATTAGGAGTTAAAGAAATATTTAAGGATTTGGTCAAAGATGTGAACATTGAGAGAGTTTTAAATAGCAAGTACTGGTGAAGAATTAAAGGGCCGCATATCGCAACTGAACACCTTCTTGGGTTGAGTCAACTCAGAGGTATTTAGTTCTAGAGCTACATCCAAATAATACTTTCAGAAAGTTTCACTAATGATATTTTGCTAATAGACACATGAACACAAAAAAAACATTATGTTCTGCCTTCACCTTTTGGCAATGATTATCAAAGAGGAGACACAAGCTATGACTTTTAACCAAGTACTCATATGATTTTTTCCCTCAAACTGAACTGAATAATGTATGCATACTTTCACTTGAGCATGATGAAGCAATTTTGGCCTTTGAGACGTGTGATCCACTTCCTGCACGCCTGAATAATTCAGACAGCCAGGTGGAGAGTCTCAGAACACTCACTACTATCTTCTGTTCGGGAAAATAAAGGAGCTTAACTTTGATTCCAAACGGCCTCATGAAACATTAAAGTAGGTGTTAAGGACAAGAAGTGAGCTGTAGTTTCTGACACTCGATTTTAAAATGAGAATTTACTTTTAAATCGGGGCTCATAAAAACCTTCCTCTATGCTACATCTTCAGGTTTAGCCCACCGTTGTCCTCTTTGCAAGTCACCCTGGATAAGCGCATCGGGTAAATGGCAAAAATGTAAATGTAAAATGACAGGCCCTGGAGATCCCCCTGCCCTGGATATGTGTGTGTTCCACAGAGTTCAGGTTTGCCCTTGATAAAAAAAAAAAGAGAGGAAAATATATTTATGCCGAAAAGGAGAAAACTGAATAGAGGGATTTGGCATCACAAAAGTGTGTCTGACAGGTTGAAGGGCTGGAACAAGGAGCGAGCGGACACCTTGGTGGGTTCCCCGAAGCGCCGTCTCCTCAGCAGATATGAAAGGTTGAATAAATGACACCCGGAGCAGAAATCCCCCCTCGCTTCTACCTTAACTGGCCCTGTTTGAGATGAATCAAAATAAAAGCCTGGCATTCCTTTAAGATCCTTCGCCACCTCTCATGTCAAAGATTTCAATGCATCTGATGAGAAATGACCTATTTATAACCAATTTGATCAAATCTTAAAATACTGTGACACAACATGATCTATTATTGCTCAGAGTCTGTGTTCTGATATTCTCAGCTACTACCACATCAAAACTTAGCTCAAAATCAGTAACGTTCTCTATGTCCGGGTTTCCTAACACTGGTCCTTGAGGAACACCATCCGGTATGTTTTAGTTGTTTCTCTGCTCTGACACACCTGATTTCAATAAATGGGTGATTAACAGGCTTCTGCAGAACATGACGAAGTAATTAAATCACTGAATCAGGTGTGCTGGAGCAGGGAAACGACTAAAACATGCAGGACGGTGTTCCTCAAAGACCAGGGTTGGGAACCACTGCATTTCTGTGTAGGCTAAGATTGATTGGCAGCTATCTTGAAATGGGTTGACTACAGAAGAAATTGAGTTGTACAAGTACAATCAATGACTGTTTTATGAGTTTCAAAAAAATGTGTACAGTTGTTTGGATAATATTTTGCTAACAGGGTTAACTCAAACATGTATTGCCAAGGTTTCAGTCTAATTGGGGTTATGTGAATTTGGTCGACTCCAGAAGGTCACGAGTTGTAGATGTAAACCCAATGAATACTTTCTAGAGTTTTTACGAAAATGTACAGTGCAATACCGACTCTTTGCTAGGAAATTTACTGCTCAAGACAGAATGTATTTATTGTGTCCTTCCTTTTTGCTGACAATTAAATTTCCTATTGGGATAAACCAATGGTTCCCAACTCTGGTCCTTGAGGAACACCATCTTTCATGTTTTAGTTGTTTCCCTGCTTTGGCATGCCTGATTTGAATAAATGAGTGATTAACAGGCTTCTGCAGAACTTATGGAAGTAATCAAATCACTGAATCAGATGTGTTGGAGCAGGGAAACAACTAAAACATGCAGGATGGTGTTCCTCAAGGACCAACAGACACTGAACATATCAGAGGTCCTGCTGCTTTAGCACAAAAGAACAGACCCAAGTACCGGTCCCTGCGGAACATCGAAATCACTTCAAACTGATGCAGTAAACTATAGCAAAATGCATAATAATGTGTTTGCTCTCCGGCAGGAGAGAAAACCAAGGCAAAGGTTTCTAAGAGTCAGGCAGGGGTGTCGGTTTCTCTCTTTCCAACACCACACCAACACCCCTCCACCCTGCTGCTCTGCTCTCGGTGGCCAAACAAAGAGGAGGATGTTTTGTCAGAAAAGTAACGAAAATCAATAAAAGCAAGACCCCACCACCAACCACCTGGCCAAAGGCTCGCAGCATTCACACACAGTCCTGTGAGTTCTCCCTCCTCTGGTTTTAGCTTCCTACGCCACGTTGGAGCAGCTGGGCTTCTCCCACAGAGCTGCCCGTGGGCAGTCCGCCTTCATCTGTTGTCGGGGCAGCAGGTCCACGGCACAATCGGACACCATTACTACTACCTATTTAAAGCAGAAGGTGTAAACACTAAATTTAGCTAGGTTTTTTTTTTTTTCCTGCTACTGTCTCCAGAGGCACTTATGTATGCAAATGTTAGTCTTGAAGTTCAGATTATACCAAAACAAATGAATTTTCTCCAATATAGAACAAAAAAAAGTGTACATTGTTACTAAGCACTGTTTGAAAACTTTTTTTAGACAATGTTTAAAAAAATGATTTGAAGAAAAAAAATTGTTGTTTTGCACACATATGGTGCTAAATTTGCTGGTTGTATTTGAAACCACAGAGGTCAGTTTTCTGACACTGGGCAGTACATTTCACCCCAGAATGCCTTGATGGTCTTGAGTTGTCACTATACCCTGCACTGAATTGTCCCTAAACTTCTGAAAGATCCCGCAGCTTTGGAAAGACCCATCCAAAAAGTCATGTGCTGCTCAGTACGGAACAGTGTGCAGTGCATTTAGCAACACAAGTCTGTGTTGCACACTGTTTGTACCGACAGTTTGAGCGAGAGGAGGGAGGCTCAGAGGGAAACTGCATGCTCCTCTGTAGCTTTTTAGCTAGTGCGTCTGTGAGCTGTCATCTAGGGTAACCGGAGAAGCAGATGGTGGGTGTTAAGGGCCTTGCTCAAGGGCCCAGAGTGGGACAAATGACCTATCCCACTCACATTTTGATGTTGT
>JARVLU010000665.1:13030917-13044897 GCA_031762415.1 Simpsonichthys santanae
TATATATATACAGTATATATATATATATATATATATACACACATATATATATATGTGTGTGTGTGTATATATATATGTGTGTGTGTGTATATATACAGTATAATATACTGTATATACAGTATTTATATACAGTACACATATATCTGACATCCTTTAAGAGGTCCCCTGAGTTTTAGCTGAATGTCTAAAACATGACTTAACACTCCCCAGCCCCCACCCCTTCTCACTCCCTTATTATCTCTCACTCTCTGACACACTGTTCTGGAAACATACAAAACAACAACATAAAACTTTTTTTTTTTTTTTTAAAGCTAAAACCAACTCAAACGGTGACTCGCCCAAAAACGCTGCTGCAGCCTCCCACACAAGCTGTCTCGATCTCCCTTACACCCAGAGGTGCGCGGTTTGACCTCCCCGCCATAGTGACTCAGTCTATGTCTATGCGTGTGTGTGCATTTGTCTGTCTGTTAGCAAAATACCTCATGAACCACAAGAAGTATTTAAATGAAACTTTCACTGGGTGCACATTTACAGCTGACTAACTTTTGCAGTTAGTCAACGCCACCACAGCCGAAGAACAAACATAAATGGCTATAAATAAGTCTATTTTACCTTTGGTGTGGTAGTAGCTGAGAGTAAAGTTGTTAAAACCAAACAAAATAAAAGTTTTTATTTGAATGGACGCCGGATTTTATTGTTTAGAAGGTAATAAGTGAAGCTAATAGCAATCCACTCTCACCTGCCTCAGTCAGGTGGTGGTGGGGGGGTCGAGGACAAGGACAAGCGTGTTTTCTTTTTTTATTCAACGTGACTCTTGTGGTTGAAAAACGAGACAAGAAAAGGCGCCTGAGTGAGAGTAAAAGGGAAGGGCCCTCGACGGCGACGATACCTTCAACCAACAAAAAGAGACAAGAGGAATTATCGCAGGGAGGCTTCGAGGGTGGGGAAGGGGGGGGGGTCTCTCGGTAAAAGGCAGAAGTGCCATTCACTACCACTTAAACCCGCACTCCTTGCGCAGACTAAAAATAGCAGAAGTGTTAACCCCGTGACACTCGGGAGGTGGAAAAACTAAGAAAATAAAAGCCTTCACTTGCGCTTTCTTCGTTATTTATTTTATTTTTTTGAAGTGCATGATGAAAGTCTGAGGCCAGCAGAGAGAACGTATTGGGGGAAAATAACAATCAGAGTTCAACAGGTGAAAGTTCACGCCCAGAAAAAACATTCTCTACCTGCTGATTCGTTTAATCTGGTTTTCAGGGACGTTCGTTGCATCTCTTGGCGCCTGACTGCCTCGCACCGCTCTCATGTTTTGATATGTCTTCGTAAAGTTTTTTTTTTTAGGCTAAAGTGCAATGGGTTAAAAACCAATACAGTACATGTAGTTTTGCATGTGCCTAAAGTCAACCAAAGGGAGAGGAAGCGGGGAGCGAAGGGGTTTGCTGTGTAAAAATGTCCACTGAAATCTTCCAATAAGGGATTATGACACAGATCATAAATATACTCAACCTTATAAATATTTGAGCTTGGCTACTCCCCTTGCCTAATGTGCTGTACAGGGCCCTAATTAAGCCGGTATCTGATACATGCCACTGCATAATGATGTGCGGGTGTCTGGGGGTGGGGGCAGCTGGGGACAAAAGTATCATCCGAAGCGCTCGCTTTGTAATAATGATAGCAATGTTAATGACGGCGCTGCTACTTCAATTAAAAGTACTTAGCTACACCGACGGCTGAACCCGGCTGAGTCTGTGAGAGTGGAGAGGTAAGCCGGCTCCCTCTTCCACCGCGTAAAACTGCCTTTTATCACGTCTTTTCCAACTATTGTTGAGGCTAATTTCGTTAAACCCAGCGAGAATATCGGGCTTGTTTCTTTTAGACATGAAAAAAGTTGGATTAAAGTCTATTTGGTGTGACTTTAGCGCTAATATACCTGCCCAGTACAGGAAGATGAAGGCGAATTGCTATGTTTTTCCTGTATCTTGAGGATCACTGGGCAAATTTTACTGGAACTCTCAAAAAGTAGTCGTTAGATGTACATCTACAACTTTTGACAACCTTGTTTAAGGGGTTTGCTACAGCCACTTGTCTAGTGCTTAAGTTGAACAGGATCTTGCCAGAACAGGATACGGGAACTCTCTTATTTTGACAGGGTGCATTCTGGTAACTGTTTGCTTGGATCTGGTAACTCTTAGGCTTACTAATAACAAAGTTATGAGCAAATATGACTGCCTTGAATGAATAAAACTTAAATTGGATGTGTAAACTGAAAATAATTACATAAACACTCATTTTAAACACAACAGCCACTTACAGACAGACGAGCTGCCACTTCAAGTAGCATTTCCATGTGTAATCTTAAAAAAAAAAATCCAACCCTAAAACAATGGTGGAGGTGAATGCTGAGCTAATCAGGCAGTCAAACGTTTACAGGAGCCCAGACAGAGGAGGCGCCTGAAGGTTTCACATGTGAAGTCAGACAACAACGAGAAGGGACAGAGTCTGGCTCGGACCATCAAGTAAGAGTGGGTGGGGAAGGACACTTGGCAGAAGCGGAGTATTTACAAATGTAGATAAATGTAGATGTTTGACAACCCACTAAAATACATTAAAATCCAGGAAATTGCATCTACTTTATCCAAAGATTTCTGGGGGAGGAACCCCAGAATGCTCCGCCCCCTAAAATACTATACTGTATGCATCCCAGCATCAATCAGTTTATAAATTAAGCCCTGCACTTGTCCTTATAAATATACAAATTTAGTCATTATCAGATATTTACCGGAAACTTGTAGAAGTTTCTGAAAGTCAGTCAAAACACACTTAATGAATATAAAGTCACCTTGGTTTCCACCATGAAAAGTGGAATAACTTCATTCTTCAAACCTTGTTTTCTTAAAAGTAAGTGAAAGTTGGCATTCTAAATGACTATACTGCACAAAATGATAGAAAAAACAGGGAGTTTCAAACACAATTTTCTTACAAATACTTCGTTTTTGGAGGGAAAAATAACAATGTAGGGGTCAAAATAATACCAAAAAGCTGTTTATCATTGAAATCACTGAAAAAGAAACAAGCTGTAGCTCAAACAGAAGCGTAATTGAGATATGATATCTATATCAGGCAACTGATAAACTAAAAATTATCTTTTTTTTTTTTTTTTGGCTTTTAAAGTGATTTCACCATAATAAAAGTTCAAAATGTACACACAGGCAACTTTAGCCCAATTTTCTTTCCTTTTTAGAAACGTTTTATGTCAAATTTTAGGGTAAAGATGAACTTTGGAACTTGAAGTAGTAGTTCTGGATGCATTTTAATCAGAAAACAAGTTCTTAATTATAAAAGTGTGGGGTTTTGGCTTCTGCTCCTTAAAGCAGGCGCTGATCTCCTTGTCTCACTTCCCTTCCTTGATTCCAGAAACACTTCTCCCCCTGCCCTTATCACCGCTAAAACGCCAGCGTTACTGCTCTATTTGTAAATTTCCTGCTAAATTTTGCAACAGCGAATGCGGCAGAGCCTTTTCTGCTGATGAGGTCCGTTTGCCTTGCGCAGGACTTGCTTTGCCAAGCAGTATTTGAGCTGTGATTCACTCCGTAACATCCAGGTCTCTGTTTAAACCTGGCTGACACCGGGAGAAAACCTCTCACTCTTAAACTAACGTTCCTCCAGTAAATTATTCTAATAAAAAAGCGATAAAAGGTTATGAGACAATATATGCAGCCATTTTTAAGCCTTTACGGCACGTGGTGAAAGCTCAATATAAAGAGAGGAAACCTGGCCTCGTTTTAGATCTTGGGAGTTTATATGTATTACAAAAAAAAAAAGCTGCATTATTTAATTTTATTTTTTTACAACTCCACAGGGAGGAATCCATTCTAGACCGACTCGATTCTTCTGAGCTTCCCTTAATTTAACGAGTTGACTTTTAACCTCGAGAAGACCCGAGATTGACTTTGAGTTCGAAAAGCCAACACATTGTCTGGTGAACCACTGCTGCCTCAGCTCCACTTTTCTTTTTTTTCTTTTTTTTTGGGATGGGGAGGAGGTGGGGACCTGAAACTTCATTTTACCGTTTGATTCATGTGCTAACCAGATGATCAATGCAGATTAATTATGTAAAAGACATTTTGGCGCCACGCCACTTGCAGCCGAGGTTAAAAAGAAGCTCTTGGCTTGAATCAAAAGCCACGTGGGCTGCAGACTTGCTCAGGTACTCAGGACTCATTCAATTACTGCACTACAAAGCTGCACAGAAAGCATAATATCTCCACATTCACACACACACACACACACTCCCCCCAACTTGTCTCCTCTGACAAGCTCTTATTACTGAGCAAACATGCCTGCCAAGTAGCCATGAAGCAGAAACTAATAAGCACATTATTGTATTTACCTTAGATAAGGTGAGACGCCCGAGGTGATAAGAGAAAGATAACGTCATGTTTGGACAGCGGCTGAGTGCACACAGAGGGTCTTTTAGTATTTGGCAGCAGGTTGTATACGAGAAAATCAAAGAGAGACAATTTAAGCTGCGGATCAGAGAAGCTCCGTGAATGAAGAAGGAAGTGACTGAGCTAAAGGTCAGAAGTGAGTCCCCCGCCACGTCAGTGAAGTGAAAGCGGAGAGGGCCCCTCAAATTTATCACCTATTGAACACAGTTCATGGCCGGCCCCTACAGATGGCCACCTCGACGCTCTGAATACAAGCAGAGAAGAAGAACAAAGTCGCTATCAATCCCGTAGCTTCCTGATTTGTGGATTTTTTTTCCCCTGTCCCCCCGGTGGCACCCATAGTGTGCCAGATGTGCGTCCCCCCGATCCTCAACTCCCCATCCTCCGCCTGCGTGTGACCCAAGACAGGCCCCGGGCAGATTTCTGGGTAATTTCTCGCTCACATCCCACACCGTCGTTCGCGGCGCCTTTTTGAGGTGAAGGAAAGTGACAGCACCGACTCTCCGGGGCAGAGCTTCCCAGCTGAGTGGATCAGCGGTCTGAAAATCGCTTATGAATAGTCATTAGGCCTTCATTACAAAGCCCCCTCGCTACCCACTTCTTCCTGTGCAACCAAATGCCTCTTGTCATCCTCACAAGGTGTATCATTTAATTGCCAATTGATTTTTCTTCCCCTCCTCCTTCTATATGACAACATGTCACATAGCAAAATGCAGCCTCGACCAGCCCTAGGCGGCCACATATTCCTGGCATCCTGAACCGCCCTGAATATTCTTCAAAAAGAGACAGGATGCTTCAACCCAACGGGAGCTTAAGCGCTTCACACAATAATTAAACCCAATGCATGTGAAGACAGAAAAAAACATTTCTTTGTTTGACAACTGGCAATTGTTTCTTTGTGACCCATTTTCTAATTCAGAAGCTTCAAAGCTCCAAGGGGTGAACACGCCTTTTCAATGTACAGGGTACACAGTCATGGTGGCTTTTATAAATAGCTGTATACTTTGCCATTCTACTGCTAGTGCCGCCAATATTGTGGGACAGTTTCTGTATCTGTAGGTTACTTTGCCTTTCTACTAACAGTGCCACCAGTACTGTGGGACAATCGTCTCTGAATCTGTAGGTTACTTTGCCTTTTTACTAACAGTACCACCAGTACTGTGGGACAATCGTCTCTGAATCTGTAGGTTACTTTGCCTTTCTACTAACAGTACCACCAGTACTGTGGGACAATCGTCTCTGAATCTGTAGGTTACTTTGCCTTTCTACTAACAGTGTCACCAGTACTGTGGGACAATCGTCTCTGAATCTGTAGGTTACTTTGTCTTTCTACTAACAGTACCACCAGTACTGTGGGACAATCGTCTCTGACTCTGTAGGTTACTTTTCCATTCTATTGGTGTCACCAATATTGTGGGACAATTGTCACTGAATCCAGAGCTTTCGACAGCCTGTTGTATTTGCATCAAAAGCATTTGGGTCGGATGTCAGGTGCACTTTGCCTGGGGCTTCAACTCCGGGGAGGACTGTGGACATTAGTGGGAGGAAAGTGTTGCCTGTATTTAACGGAGCAATTTCATCCCGCCTGCACGCGTAGAGGATTGAGCTTCATCTTGCCTTCAAATGTGGCAAATCAGCACAGTCGCCCCCTTTGACACGAAATGCGGCGCGATTATCGAGTTGGTGCAGCCTTAATAAGCTGAATAATGAGGGAATTTCAGAAATGCCCAAGCACCATTATACCCCAACAATAAGAGCTAGGAGTGAGTAAACCAGTGCGGGGCAGAAGGTAGGCGTCGGGGATATAATGAGGCTACTGTGTAAGTAATGTAGTCTCTATTGTATACCCATGTAAATGCCCATTTCTTCACATGCACAGCAATAAGCCAGTCACATATCTGGAAGAATGGCACACACTGTGGTGTTCTTCTTTTTTTTTTCCTACTTCACCCCTCTCCCTGTCTTCCTTCTCTCTTGTTATTTGTCTCTTGTCTCAGTGGCAGCCGGTGACAGTGGCTGGCAGCCGCCTGGCTTCTTGAAGGCAAACATTACAGCGAAAGATGAGCTGCAGGTGTGCCAGACTTGTAAACATGCGCTAATTACACATTTTTCCAGCAGATGACAATGAGGTCACTGAAATAATTGTTGTTTTTTTCTGGTTTCTTGCCCTGACTATACACAGTAATCTAAGTGAGCCGCTCTGCTGCTGTTAACGCAAAAAATAAAACAAATTGAAACCCATTTATTGGTATGGAACATGTTTTACCTGCCGTTCTTAAGCGATTTAAAAGAATGTATGAGGGCAATTTCTGCATAGTTAAAATCACCAATATTTGTATTGGATGTTCATTTGATACCGTTTCTCCTTTTTTTTTTTTTTTAAATGAGTCACCGGGACAGTAAATCATGTCAGGTACCTCGCAAATCATCCACTCGGCTGGCTCCGTTGATTCAGCTGGAAGATGGCGGGGGAGGACTGTTTCAGGAAAACAATCTCTCCCATGTATTGTCAAAAGGAGGAGGGTGAATAGGCACATACATCAAAAGACCTGCCAAACAATTGTCTGTTTTTTATTAATAAGCTCAGAGTATCGCTGCCGGACAAGGCCAGGAAAAAGTGCCGGGTTTGCACTCTACCCCGCCATCTCCCCCCCCCCCCCCCACCCCACTGCACAATACAGGTGCGCGATTTAACAGCCCCGCACTTTGTTGGGATGTGTTTCCCTGTAGCATAAAGAGGCTTGTAAAGCACCCTAATCTGTCAAGCTTGGCTCTAAAAAGGCAGGAGATAGGCCTCCGCCAGGACGCCTGCTCCTTTTCAAGCCGAGGTCACAAAAATCCAGGTGGATCGCGAGCCCGAGCCAAGTCCCTGCTTTTATTCCCTTAACTCAGTTAAACCCATGAATACAGATCTCCGTGAGCCCGCCGAGGTTTGGCAAACCTCCAGAGGGAAACTGAAGTGAGCAATCTCCATCTTAGTGAGTCTGCTCTGCCTAACGTTCGCCACTAAAAGACACCGTTTTTTAAAAAGTGATCAAAGCTGCAGGTGAAGGAAGAGAAGCTCCACTATTTGAAAAGTTCCATAAAACTTTGAAACTTTAGCTTGAACAAGATCTCAGCTTGAAAAGCAGAGTACCTAACGTATCATATATATTCTATACATCATGCCTAATAGTCTTTATCTATGTATTCCTTGTAAAGGCAGCTATTGGGACAGCAATGAGTCCCAAACTAATTTCCCCAAAGAAAAAGTTATTTCATTGCATCATATTCATTCAACCTTTATTTATAGAAGTTAATCTCATTTAGCCTTGGGGACACATTTACAAGAGAGACAGAATGTACCAGATACAATGTATCAGAAAATGTTACCTTTTTACAAATGTTGTACATCTCATCATCAGTATTTTGCAATGCCCTGTGGTCTAAATACATGCATGCCTACTTTTTGTGTGTCTATTTTTGGGTGTAACCTTGAGTACATAATTTCATTCCACCACATCACATGTGATGTGAATGACAATAAAGATACTTGAACTTGATACTGGACTACTTCTGGTTCTTTGAAATACACTTCATGTAACCAGTGTTCATATCTATGCGTGTTTCAGTTGTGCTATGCACTCACAAAAAAAGTTAAATCGTGTCATCTGGACAGTTTCTTTATGGAAGAAAGACTTAGTCTTTCATCCGAAATACTTCATCAGTCTGAGGTCTGCCAACAGGATTGGTCGTATTAAGTACGGTAGCACCTTTTTGATGTGTTTCAAACCAGACTGCTGTGGAGTTCCCAGAAAACTGGCTTTACAAGTTCAATTTCAAGTATCTTTATTTTCATTCACATCAAATGTGGTACATGAAGAGGAAAGAACTTGTGTACACAGGGCCCCAGTTACACTCCAAAATAGCAAAAATATAAAGCATAAAAAGAAGCAGTATACATGTATAAGGATCTAAGATATACAAAGTACACTAAGATATATGAATGCTAAACAACAAGGACAACAGTCATTCCGACACCCGGCGACATTGCACGTTGATGATATGTCACTATCACGATGTAAAATATCAATAAAACAAATTTATAAATATGACTGCATATAAAAGTTAAAAGGAAAACAGGTGAAAATGACCAAATATTTCAGTTGACTCCCACCTTGAATACTGGAAATAGTTATGAATACTTTGGGCATGTCTAGCCCGATTAAGTGTAAAAAGGTCCATTAGATTGTATGTTATTTTATCATATAACAATGCATCATGTCATAGTATACTATACTGTATCGAATCGTTTTGTATTGTCCCTTGTATAATAATTATGGAATTCCACTTAGATAGCATAAGTCATAATATAAATTTGTACAAGATTATGAAAATCCTGTATTTACAGAGTTAAAAGGGTTTCTAAGAAACTATCATCTTAAAAAGCCTCACTTTGCTTTGATTAAATAAAAGTGGTTCATCTTTATCACCTGCTGGTGGGAAGGTAAAGGTCTGTAATGTTTGCGGTCATCTTGAGAATTCGTCATGAACCAGTGATGAGATTTTAACGAAACTTTCACAAAGTCAACACCGGATGGTCTGAACGGAAATAACTTTTGGAGTTGATCCCGTTCAAGATGGCTGCCACACCTAACTGACATTAGCCACTGCAAAAAAATGTTATGAGTTTTCAACAAAAGATGACTTCTGATTAAAGGTCTGGCATGAAAGGTGGTGGTATGTATCTTTTTAAGGAATGCAATGTTAAGTCTTTTAAATGTTTCTGGGTGTGCAAAACTAATTACAGTATAAGGCATAAGTTATTCAGATATAAAATAAGGTGCAAACATTTTTTTTAATTTTTTTTTTATTTTCGTCTTGGAGTTACACTTAAAAGTTGCAGAAGTTGTTCGTTTTCACAGAAACAAACACAACTGGACTTTTGTCTGCTGCACTTTAAGCATCTTTTTTTCCCCCCAGTCTTTATGGGGCGGGGTTGAAGACTAAAGGGGGAGGAGGAGGAGGGGGTGTAATCCTTTGCCGTACATTTTACAAGCTGTTCATATTGATTGCCACCGTGGATGAGAGAGGGGCGGCTCAATCTCAATAACAGCATTCCATTATATGGCAGACGACAGCCGTGCCGAGTGTGCATCTTCCATGCAGCCACGCATTTAGAGTATTATCAAATTGATAGTGACTCAAATTGATTTGGATAATGAAGGTCGCTGCACCTTGAAATATAATGGCCACTTATTGTAATTACCGTCACAATTATCAAGGTCACCGCATCAAAAACAAAAGGAGTTGACATTGTGACCACTGCAATGGAGTCTGATGAGCCAATATTTGTTATTCTGATCACAGAGGGGTAATGCTGTTATACTTTATAGTGGCAGGTCGAGATAAAGGATCAGATAATCCTCACCTGATTTGATGGGGGGTCACTAATTCTCAACATTAGATACTACACATAAACAGAAATTACATCCGTGCTTTCATTCAGGTACAAAAAAAAAGACTCATGCTCATCACTCTCCCATTTTTTCCTCCTGACTGCCTCTGATGGCCATCGGGCATGTCAGGAAAAACAAGGATGGCATCTCTATGTCATGTTCCACACCTCAGCTAGGGTACTACAAGGCAAAAACTCATAAAATAATGAAAACAAAACTCTGATGCAAACTGACCTGCCTCATAGAAATAGAGGAAATAATAGGGATGCCTGCCTGCTATCTCCAAAAAAAAAAAAAAATCAAACAATGTTGAAGTGTGTTTCCTTTCACACAGTTGAGCCCGCAATAAACCCTTGGCCTTTGTCTCGACTACACCGAGCAGAAGGATGACCTCAGCTTTGAAACAATAAAGTGCCTGTAATGGTCTCTCCAGAGGCCAGTTGCCTCAACTTTGTTTCTTCCGAAAGTGTGAGAAGAGAGACTAAAAGAAGAAAAACAGTTAACTTTAACCAAGTGCCCAAGTTTAAGGCATTAAAGTTGCAATCTAAGAGGAGAAAGGGGCTTTCTCAGGATGTTATGTAGGTTAAAAGAGGTAGGGAAAGTAAAAAAACAAAAAAAAAGAACAGAAGTGGCACAAAGGTGGATAAATAGCCAATGAAAGTGTGCATGTGTATTAGTAATAGTAGTAACAGTGGTGGTGGAGGGGTACTAAGGGGGCGGAGGCATGGCAAACTGCTAAGAGGATCAAATATCGAAGCACAACAAAAGCTGTGTCACAGGGGCGTTTGAGTCACAAGTCTCCCTTCAACAACCCCTCCTCCGCCACCTCGTACCTCTAACCTCCTGTTACCACGACAGCGCTCTGCCACAAAGACGGCCCCTGATATGACAAAGAACAAAACGGCAGACAGATGTAGGTATTGTCATGCAGAATGTTCCCTCCCTCCTCCTTCCCTTTCCCTCGATCCCTCCTCCTCCTTCTTCGGTGCTCTCAGAAGGGGGGGGAAAAAAAACAACAACTAACAACCGGCACTTTTGCCTCAGACACCTCTAAAAAAGAGCAGCAGAGTCGCTGTCCCATGGTTACTGCCACTGATGGACATCGAGTGGTCCAAAACCCTCTAGTTACAGCTTAGAGTGACATAGAGGTGAAGCCAGTTTTGAAGCGGACCTAGATGCAGATTTTGGCTTTTCAAAGCCAAGCGATAATTTTAACGTCTCCGAAGGTGGTAGTTTGCGTTGATATTTTTGAGCATAAAATGTGTGCGCTTGTAGTGCCAAAAAAATCCAAAGATTTCGGTTTGTTTTATTCTAGTCGGGATAAAAAAGCCACAGCCTTACTTAAGATCCCGACTCTGGACTGGAAGCCAGACTAAAGTGGAGTTTCTTGAGGCCAGCTGATGCATTGATCTAGTTTCAACTTCAAACGAGTTTTATTTTTAGATTGCTGGTGAACCGAGTCCGACTGAAATGTCATGGTTTGCTTGTTCAACTGGTTAAGAAAGAACTGAATTTGATTTAAACGCATCAAAAGTGGAAAGATAGGTTTCGCCTGGGTGTCTTCTTTTCGTTCAGGTGTTGGGGGTCATACGTGTCGGGACAGGCCCAAGTCCGTGGTGACCTCTCGATGAAGCCGGGGACATATTATTACAGCTGGGGGACCTGTGGAGAAGTTGGCGTAGGGACCAAGTCTGATTGATTCAGACCAGATGGGTGTCCGGGCACGTTAGCAGCACAGCGACTGAAATAGCTGTGCGCCTTCTTGCCGCATTCCTCAGGAACACATTGTGCATGCGCTTCAAGACAGAGACGGATAAGTTTAGGATGGTTCACTGATTTGTTGGGGCTAGACAGGGCGAGGTTTTAATGTGGTCACCCAATAGTGCACACTGACACGTGAACAGTGTTGATTTTGCTCTCGAGTGCACCAAAATAACAAATTGCTTAACACAATAGGAGTTGATATGACCAAAGAGGTACCTTAAATTAGCTGGGGATTTAGTCTAATTGGTGAAAGTCATCTGCTTCAACCTTCACTGTGCTAAATCCCCCTGACCCCAGTCTAGACTCAATTCTTGACGGTCCTGAGCTTAGATCTCGGGTAAGGTGGAGGAGAGACAAATACGGTGTGGCAGGCCAATGAGAGGCCTGTCTGTCTCTTGGGTTTTAATGGTGGGTGGCAGGGCAGGCGATTCCTGGCTGCAGAGCTTGACTTTATTCCTGAGAGGGAAGGGGATGCTGGAGGTGGGGCGAGGGGTAGGAGGCATGGTCCCATGGGGTTAAAGCGAAAACACACACACAATCACACACCTCAATTGAATTATTGCCATAAGAGACACATAATAGCAACATTTCCTGGTCTGTCCTGCCTGTTTTAAATATTTACACGAATGTTTTTGAATTTATTAACTATTGGAACCTTAAAATATGGCCAAAGTATAAATCTTCTTCCGCCTCTACCTCATCTCTTCTGCATCCTTGCTTTCTGGGTGTACTGGATCCATCTATCTACAGCAGTTTTTGTTTAGAATTAAAAGAAATGGCGTGCCTACACCCCATTTAAACAAAAAGTGGCTCCACGAGATGACACAAACTCATTCTCATACCCTCAAAACTCTCAAATAAGGCACATATACAATTCATCCCTCCTCTAATTCATGATGATTCCTCTTTGTTTCACTGTCTTTTTACAGCCAGTAGCTGCTTTCCTCTCCAGTCTGTTCATTAAAACTCACATCTGATATCACTCCATCACTCGCCACCAAAACCTTGAAATTGTTGAGAAACAGTGGAAAGGGTTTTAGCTTCGTTCTGCACCATTTAGCAGTGAGCTTGTTGGATTTCACTCAGTTACACCATGTATCAAAGGAAGGGGAGTCTTAACACACACAAAGGTGCCTCTACACCTTAGCAATGACTTTAATCTCTGCCCCGAGGCACCAGACAAACTATTCTTTCCCCAGCGAGGCACCTTGCGTAAGATGTCGAAATCAGCTTACGACATGATCTTTTAAGAAAGCTCGCTCTTGTGTGCAGGTTTACAAGGTGTGCACACTGCGCAGGAGCAGAGTGAATGCCATTGTGATGGGAAGAAGATGAGCATCCTGCTCACATCCTCATCACAAGCCCACAGCACTCAGATACACATAAACAAAACCAGGGAGTGAGGCTTAATGCATAACTCTTATTTATGTCATTCAATTTAGCCCAGCTCGCCTGGCAATTCATTTTCATGATCAATTACAAAACCTTTAGGCATCTGTAATGCATTTGGTTTGACAGGGCACATTCACAGCAGCTCGCTCAAACACACACACACTGTAAACTAACTGCCTGTGCGAACAGGTTGGCTAATTTTCTCGCTTTCTGAGTGTATTTGTTTGGATTTTTCCCTCGGGAGTCAGCAGTTACCTACACCTTTGATGCTAATAGCAAGCTTTGTGTTGTTCTTGGTTTTTTTTTTTTTTTTGGTTGTTTTTTTATTTTTCCAGCACATGAGCAGATGCAAAACAGGTGGTAAAGCTGCTTTCTAAACTGAGGAAAATGGTTTGCTGTGACATAAGAATAAAAACTCCTTGAGTTTTCATCCTTATGAGCTTGATTTTGAGTATTTGACTCAAGATGTTGAGGTTCTCCTTAGGAGTGACAAGGATGGATGTTTAGGAAATAGATTATCAGAGGTACAGCACAGGTCGAACAACTGGGAGTGGTGGCGCAGAGTTTAGAGAAGATGGGCCTGTGATCGGAAAGTCGCAGGTTCAACTCCCGGTACCGTCAACATCAAAATGTGGGTGGAAAAGTTGAAACACTCACACCTGCCTCCACGCTCATTTGCCACAGTCTGTTCCCTAAACAGGTCCCTCTTGAAAGTTATCGTGACTCAGTGAGACTACCTGTATAAATAAAGGGTAAATGAAAAAAAAAGTTACAGAGGCCAGACTGAGATGGTTTGGACGTGTTCAGAGGAGGGACAGTGGGTATATTGGTAGAAGGATGTTAGAAATGCAGCTGCCAGGTAAAAGACAAAGAGGAGATATATGGATGCAGTTAGAGAGGACATGGAGGTAGTTGGAGTGAGGACAGAGGATGAAGAG
>JARVLU010000665.1:13365569-13377855 GCA_031762415.1 Simpsonichthys santanae
AGGGGTAAATATCAGTGATGAGGGGTAAATATCAGTGAAGAGGGGTAAATATCAGTGAAGAGGGTAAATATCAGTGATGAGGGGTAAATATCAGTGATGAGGGGTAAATATCAGTGATCAGGGGTAAATATCAGTGAAGAGGGGTAAATATCAGTGAAGAGGGTAAATATCAGTGAAGAGGGGTAAATATCAGTGAAGAGGGGTAAATATCAGTGAAGAGGGTAAATATCAGTGAAGAGGGTAAATATCAATGAAGAGGGTAAATATCAGTCAAGAGGGGTAAATATCAAGGTAAATATCAGTCAAGAGGGGTAAATATCACTGAACAGGGTAAATATCAGTGAAGAGGGGTAAATATCAGTGAAGAGGGTAAATGTCAGTCAAGAGGGGCATGACGGCTCCAAGTTTTATTGTTTGCGTTAACTCTGGTCTGTTCTGGTTTTGAACCAGACGTCCTGTAAATTTTGATAGAGCTGAAGACATTTTGCAGATAAGAGTAGTTTCTTTTCACTGCTGCCACAAATCACCTTTTGTCTGTTTTCTCCTGAACCACAGTAACTTGACATCTTCTAATCTAAAGATTGATACAAGTGTTCCTGTTTGAAGTGATTAAAGGTAAAAGTGTGATGTTTGAAGACCTGCTGGAGGTTTAATTTAAAGGATCCTGTGCTGCTGCTTCACCATCTACTGCCAGCAAGTGGAGACTCTCTGCTCCTGTTTCCCTACGATCTCTGTCTTCTCGTGCATCTGTGCCCAAACGGCATCAAGTGTGAGCAGGTGCACTGCAGACAGGTCACCAGCTGTCAATCATCTGCAGTCTTCTCCAGCATCAGCTCTTGTAACCAGATGTTACAGACGACAGAAAGAAACACATTCATCCACAGGTTTGTTGTTTCTGAGTGATGTGGGCAAATTATGCACACAATCACAAGCTGGAGCACCACTCCCAATTCTAGATATGAATATATTTGCATTAAATGTGAGAACCATCAGAAAATTATGTTTTCTTATGGCATAAAGTAATTCATGCCTAAACAAAAGGAACGCTTGAGGCTGTTGGTTTAAAACTTGTTTTTTTCTGCCTAAAAGCAACAGAGTGAAACTCAGAGGACAACATGTGTGAAAATGTGTAGAAAAATACTTGAAAAAACATGTTGTGTTTGTTCTTGTGGTGTTTCTGGATTGTGTCCTGTCTTTTCTGTGTCCTCGTGTTTCATCATTATTTTATAAAAACATTCACAATACTGAACTGTCAAAGTGAAATGTGAAAAAAAATAACATGGTTCAATGGAAAAATCTGTAAAACCCCATGACACCACTAGTTCCAGTCATGGCTTCAAAAAGTGTTTTTATTTTTACATCAATAGGAAAATTGGCATTTATTCATCTTAATTCTATTCCAGAACAAGAGTTAAAACCAGGTTTATGTTGTAAAGAGTCCTCGAGGCTCAGTGGGATCAACCTGAAGAAATAAAGCTTAAATATATGAAAAAACAACCGAGTAGCAAAAAGTAGAGGCAGAAAAGTGTAATTTATTACAACAGTTTGTCACATTAGATGACCAGCTTTATTTTGTTGCAGGACAGTAAAGCCTCTGTGCCAACAGTGCACGTCCAAGCACAGTAGTGCACGTCACATTCTGAGCCTGTATCTCTGATCCTAAACGCATGTTTGTTCTAAGGAGGCTGACCTTTGACCAAACATTTCCAACATTTCCCTACATTTATTTAGTGTAAGTGTCAGCTGCACTCATCTGTTGATCTCTATTACCAATATGTTAACAACAACAACAACAACACAATGATTTTCAGCTTAGGTGAAAAAAGACACTTATCACACACTTTCATCTCTACTATTATATGTTTAAAATAAACACCCCACCACCACCCACCCCACATCTCTGAGGGATTTGAATGGAGAATGTTTGTAATTTTCAAGATGAGTGTTTTTCTGAACTGGAATCAGCGAATGCAAGTAAACCTAAGTGTTTGTTTATTTATTTATTTGTTTATTTATTTATTGTGCAAGATATTCAAGTGTGGAGGAGTTCCACTGTGGAGAAAAACAGTTTTTGTTTTTCTTTTCTGAGGCAGCACAAAGTGACGGACACTTCTGAGTGGCCATTTCATCCGCCACCAGGAGCAGAGGAGGAGCCAGGGGGTGGCCAATGGTGGCCTAGGCCCTCATAGATTAATATTTGGCCACACCAGTATTTGTGAGAAAACTGTATATTTAAGCAGTTTTAAAACTAGAAGACATAGTTTCCTCAAAGGATTAGGGCGGTAAGTTTGCACATATGTGTGTTGGTGGCCATCTTGGATTTTTGTGTGACAACATAGTTTTTGATAGGGACTTTTCTTACACCTTGATGCAGCCCTACACCAAAGGAGAGATTGTCACGTTGCTTATTTATTCATTTTTGTTATCAAGCTCATAAGACAGACAGGTGGATGGATGGACAAGTATTCCACCCCCTCTTCACTCTGTGACAGAGGACAAAAAAAAGCATTGTTAAAATATAGAATATAAATAAATATATATACTGTATATATATGTTTTTTTTTATTTTTATTTTTTTTATTTAAAGTCTACGGTTCAAAAGAGTTCCTCTCACAATGAAATGTTTACATAAAAACGCTGCTGTGATGTTGTAAACCATGAAGTCTGTGTTCGCTCCGGGACAAACTCTTGACTGAAAACAGCGACTCAGTCTCAGCCTCTCAGTTTTGGTCTTCCCTCCATCCTTCAGGTCATCCTCTCATCCCACCAGGCTGCAGAGCCCAGGAGTGACTGCCTGATATGAGTGTAACTGACTGGGAACTACACCATCACAAGTGGATGAGAAGAATGGAAATGACAAGTGCACAGGTCTGTGCCACCTGGGGACCCCACTTTCCTTAATGCATCATTCTTTGTTTGTCTGTGTATCTATTTTCAGACTGAAGTGCTCTCTAAACCTGACTGACTCTCTCTTCTGGATGTGTTATCCTTTTGTGGTAGGCCTAGCTGGAAAAATCTGCCAAGTATTAATTTACAGGTAGTCCTCGGTTTACGGCCGAGACCCGTTCTAACAGCTCGACCGTATACCGATTTAGCCGTATACCGGATCCGCGGCCGTATACGCGGATTTTCGGCCGTAAAACGAAACCGAACCTAAACGGCGATATGTAACGTCTTTTTAAACACGTTTTTTCAATGTAAAACAACTTCGAACGGCCATATTAATGTTTTTAAATGTATTTTAATGTGTTTCCAAGCAGTTAGCTAACAAAATACCCTAAAAAAAAAAAACGAAAAAATGATAAAATGCTGCAAAAAAAGTCTGCGAGGGTTGATGACGTCACTGGGGCGCGACGCGACGTCACTGGGGCGAAACGCCGTAAAGCAAGTCCGCCGTAAACCGGGGACAACCTGTATTTACTTAGCTTGTTCTTTGTGCTTCTACTTGCAGTCATCCTGCCTCCTTGGGTCGCTTCCAGTCCTGGTCAGCCTTGGTCCTGTTTCCAGTCCTTAGTGCCTTGCTCTCCAACCTGCCTGTCCTGTTGGAACACCAAACCTTGGAACCCTCTTTGGATCTGCCTCGGTGCTCTACCAAACATCCAACCTGTAAGGAGAATCTAACAACAACCTTCAATTACCAACTCCTACATCTATACCCACTTGTCCTTTTCCTTGCTCCTCAGGGGTTCCAGAAGATTGTACATTATATCACTCACTGTACTGTATACAATAAACACTGCTAAACCTTTACCCTTTGGAGTCTTGTTTCGTTCCGGGTCTCATACCAATCTGGGTTCCCCAAGTTCATTACAGTTGAGAGTCATTCCGAACAGACACGCTATGAGTTGCTAAAAGATCATACAAATACTTATCAAGAACAATATTAAAGCCTTTTAGAGATAAGTGCCGGTCATCTAAATTAAAGTACAGCTAAAGAAAAGAAGTGTACACCCACACAAGGTGCGGCACAGCTTATTTCTGTTTAATGGAAACCACTGTACAGAATTTCCCTCTGGAGGTCCACAAGCAGGTCCAAACTCGGTTCAGGTTTTAGCAGCACTGTCACACCCTTTTACCACAGCAACACTAGAGAGTGATAAAACAAAACACACCTTTCAGGATCAAACCACACTGCAGCCAGACGCTCACATCAGTGAAGTCCCACAGGAGCAAGTAGGCTTCAATTATCACTACATACACACTCCTCACAGATATTGACACCGATGCATGTGTATGGTAAAAGAACAAAAATACTCTCTTAACCTGACATTTTATATTGGTTGAACTAAAAAAACAAACGGGCACTTTTTTGTTTTTTTTCAGGAAATATTAGAAGCTGGTGGGGAGCTGGAACAGCACTGCATCCATGGCGTGCATCGTGCCGTGTGTGACTTGAATCGGAGCTCTCACTCACTGGAGACAGTTGTAAACGTTGGCATCTTGAGTCCATGTTAGCAAAGAGGAAAACATGAGACAACGAAGGAAAGACGGCCAACTAGCTGTCTGTCCTGGCACTCAGAGAGTTCCCCAATTTACTAAAACCTTGAAGACACAGACCACAGCTGGTGAAGGAAAACAGAAGCTGCACTGAATGAACTAAAGGAATGTGTTTGAACGTAAACCGTATCTGCGGCTTATTTTTGTGTTTATTTATGGCGCTAACAGAAACACAAGCCAAACCTAAGTAAAACAACAGAACAAATGTGGTTTTATGAGAAGAAAATATTTTCCACCTAAGATTTTTGCCTTTTTTTTTTTTTTTACAGCAATCAATAACTTTAACTCTGCATATTGACTTAAAGCCTAAATGTAAAACGTATAAAGCCCTGACGGGGGTTAAGATTATTATATGTTGTTACATGGTGGCTTTTGTGTGCAAAAGCTTTAGTTATTTCCGCCATACAACCACAGGATGGGATATAATTTAGCCCTGAGGTATCCATAGTCAAGATTATGGATCTCCAGTGTACGACCTGCATGCACCTACGCAACAATCACAAAAAAAAAAAAAAACCTTTCATGCCTCAGGTGTCTACATCTGAGAAGCACAAACGAATGAGCAGTTGCTCATTAAGCTCATTAACCAGAGTAGAAAAAATACTGACGATGTAGACATCTTCTTCACGCACAAAAAAAGTCCACCTTGGCAGGTCAATATTCTTTGCAGCATGTGGGCGTCGGGTTACAGATACCTCACTGCAATGGTCCCTTGCTGAAGGGGATCTGTTTCATAGCCAATCGACGATATTGACAAATATCATATGCTGCGGGATCCTCAAGTGGCTGGATTAGAGTTAACTCTTTGTATGCTAATAGACACAAAGACGTTTCAAGTCGTTAGAAACACTTTAACTGATTTTACATTACTTAAAACTACTTATTTATTTAAAGACACACATGAACATTTGCTTTTCACCATTTCAAATGATTTCAAAATACCATGAAATTCTTTAAAGACAAATAGCCATACATATGCCAAAGAGAAGGGGTGCAGAGGGTGCTGCAGCACACTATGATGGAAGCCATGCATCAAAATAGATGCAACATGCACTGCTAGTGTGCATATTGATGCATATTATTATTATTATTATAGATTTTTAGGATCATATAAATCCACATATGGTAACAGTCCACCCCAATTGAAACATGCTCCCACAGTTATGCTCTCACTGCAAAGTAAGTGCTTCTCTCCCACAAAATTTGCAGCTCCTGTTCTGCCTTAAACATTTAATTTATAATGTTTATTTTTTTCTGTTCCCTAATGTCATTACAATTAAATGTATTTGCACAATGGGAACAATTTACTCATGGTAATATCTACTCACACAGACTCATGTTCGTGCTGCTGTTGTTCGGGATATTGTTTGTCGTTATAGTGTTTAGCGTATTTCGTAGTTTATACTGTAGATCCTTATTACTGTTTCTTTTACAATTTATATTTTTGGTATTGTTGGATGTAACTGGGACCCTGTGAACACAGTTTTGTTCCACCTCATGTACCACATATGATACGAATGACAAAGAAGATTGAATTTGGCTATTGCATTAAAATATTTATCGTAAATGAGGCATCCAAACAAAGTTTGTGTCTTAGGACAAACAAAGGCAAAGATGAAGCATTTCAGACATAACTAACAAAAGGGCTCCAACAATCAAAAAGATTGAGACAAAAAAATAAAATAAATGTAAGCATTCACATGTCCTTTAGAACTGTGGTTCCCATTCCTAACCATTGTCCCTGAGGAACACCATGCTACATGTTTTAGCTGTTTTCCTGCTTCAACACACCTGATTCAATGATTGAATTAATTCAACGTCTGCTGAAGCCTGTTAACCACCAAATCATTCAAATCAGGTGTGTCAAAGCAGGGAAACAGCTAAAACATGCAGGATGGTGTTCCTCAGGGACCAGAGTTGGGAACCACTGCGTTTAGAAGACTCCAAAAATCTAGTATATGCTGAGTGCTGAAATACGGCAATAATTTATTGAAGAATAATTGTTACCTGAATTTTCATAGTAAAAACCAACATAATAGAGGCTAAAAGCAGCAAAACAGTAGCTACAAACTAAATTTATCAAAGCATTGACAAAAGATCAAATTAGCCAAACCATGGTTAAAAGCTATTTGTAGCCTAAGAACACAAAAAATAAAGTATGCTTTGGTAGATCTAAAAACCAAGTGCATTGTTTTGAAGAAATGTACAAACATAACTCAATCTATTTTAAAGAGGATTATTTTTGTGAAATAAATTTGTATAATTCAAAAAATAAACCATAAAATACTACCGGTAGAAGTCACAGCTGACTATTCTCAACTGATCTGAACATTTAGTCAAAATAGCTCAAAGCGTAGAGAAGAAGATTGTAATAAAAACATATAGAATCAACTATAAAGGGAAAACAATAGCATGAATACTGACTCATTGTTCACACAATAAGAAGCTGAAGGGACTTTCCACCAGTCGACACAGAACAAAAGTTCAGTAAGATACAGATATTCTCAGATTTACAGAATTTAAAATTTCCGAGTCTTCTAAAATGTATTTTTCTGCATTTAATGGGTTGTAACCCTTTTTAAATTATGTAAGCTTTACTTCCTTGAATGTATAATACATCAAACAAGTTTCCTTTAGTTAAAAAATGGAAGTCTAATTGAATGGACTTGACAATGGAAAGGCGGTGCAAGAAAAACTGTACAAATGGACATACAAAAGGGGCTCCACTCCAAGGGGTGCATACATATTTATACCCATGTTCCCTTTCATGTGTTTCTACAAATCTTATCTTGCACATCTCCCCTCGCCTGCTCACTAACTGAGAAGCTCTTTGTATTAACGGAGACCTGCACCGTTCAGGGTCTATTTGGTTCCAGGGAGCCGACACCGTCTCATATCACCACACAATTTGACCGCAAAGAAAGGAGGATTAGACCTGCTAAAGTGTGACCCATTTTACATCCGACCCGCTAAATCAGTCGACTTATATTCATATCTCGCCTTCGCATCCTCACTTCTTTGCACCCTTTGGTTAGCCACAGAAAACCTGAGATGAGGATGAGACAGAGAAGAAAAGGATGGAGGAGCAGCCATGCAGGTCTTGTATGGTACAGTTGGTGTTTGCCAGAGCCCAAAGTAAAGCCATGTTCTCCGTTTTCCCTACTAAATCAATAAGAAGGGGGTCCTCTGGGGTCTCCTAGCCAGCCATCTGGACTGAAATCCAGGGGCTCAGGTTGTCCCCAGGGTTCCCCCGCCTTCCAACCCATGTGCTGGAGGACCTGGCGCTAAGTTGATCGTCCTGCCTTTCTCCCCTTGCCTTCCTCACGCAGACACCTACCCCACCCCCCACCCCTCTGTCCTTCATCATGCTCCTGCCGTCTGTCCCTCTTCATACACCTTCCATCTAATCTGGCCGGCTGTGTACTCGAATGTCAGGCCACCTGGGAAAGGCAGCTGTTGGCCTGCAATGGGAGCTGCCACTGTGGGCCTGGACCAGTCCCGGCATGCACCACCCTGCTATGTTCCTGAAATGCTACCACCCACAAAAAAATAAAAAAATAAAAATATCATTGTGGGGGTCACTTGATGAAATACTCCTCATAAGTTATGCATTTTGTTTGAATCGTTATATGAAACAACTAAGAGACATCTAATAATGAATACGAACACCAATAATTCATTGAAGAAATGCATATCACCCAGCACCTTCCATGCCAAAGTTCTATCTAAGCTCATCCTATAGCAAGTTGAGAACTGTCAGAAATTGCATGTAAACGTTCTAACTAAGATCATCTTATAGCCTGCTGAGAAATGTAAGAAAATATAGACGTTTTTGCCAAACTTTGAAAAATAATGTCATGTGTCTCATGCCGTGTTGAGATATATGTCTTACATGATCTGTTGGGACTTAGAGCAGGGGTGCCCAAACGTTTTTCTCTGAAAGGGCCAAATTTAAAATCTATCAGAGGACTGCGGGCCAAATGCAATAATATAATACATGAAATGCAAACAATTCTTTAAGTAAAGTCAATTTATTTACTATACAGTTATCTATCCTTCCATTCTGTATAAAGAACATTACAGAACAGGCTGCATTGGTGGTGGGGAGTGTCTGGGGGTCCTCCCCCAGAGAATTTTGAATAAAGTAGATGTCATTTCATGCATTTTTGTGTATTTTACACCATTTTTTTTTTTATGAAACAAAAGATGTAAACTCTGTTATTGAAATCTCTGACTGCAAAACTGTAGCTCTGCAGGTAAGGGGGTGTTCACTTCAGGACGAACTGAGGTCGCTGACTGGTCAGTTGCTGACATGCCTACTGGACTGATTGACAGGTGGCATGACTCGCGCAAAAAATTAAAGATTTTACTGGCCCGTTTGAGACTGTCGTCATTTATTCCATATTTATTCAACATTTACTCAATATTTTGGTGAATAAGGTTTGAGAACGGGTTCCTTACAACATCCTAATGATGGTTTCTTAACTTTTCGGAGATGCTGAATTAAAATGTAGGGGTGCTCAAAAAGGGTGTGTGATGGGCACGTCGATGACGCTCAGCTATGTCAAAGGAAATGTTATTCAGCAGCAAGAAACTGCAGAGAATATATCAAAATAAAATATCAATTATTGAATTTTAAAAAATGAATGCACAAATTAGTCACTCTAGCTGTGTAGTGTCATTACAGCAGTCATTTGGCCAACATTCCATTTAACATTAAACTTGGAATGACTGAGTGTAAAAACATTGATTCTTCAAAGGAAATTTCAACATAGTAATGAGGTCAGCTTGGAGGGCCAAATCAAATGGCTTGGCGGGTCAACTTTGGCCCGCGGGCCCCACTTTGGGCACCCTTGGCTTAGAGTATGTGTTACTTGTGAAGGACAGTCAGCTACTACCACACCAAATTTTATTTCAATATCAAGAAGATTTACTGAGGTATAGCTATACTGGTTGGTTGATGTGGCCATCATAAATTGGAATGGATCTAAAGGATCATCTACTGGAATGTGATTACGTTCTCAGAATTGTATTAAAATGTGTCCAGCCAGTCATGGGGCATTATGCTAATAGACACATCAATTGAGTGGTAATGGCAAAAGATCAATCAAAAATCTAGTGCAATCTGTTAGTGACAAAACTACGTAGGGATCAGTTTCAGCTACTGCCACACTAAACTATAGGTCAATAGTGTAATTGTGAGAGTTAATTTTTGTATTTATTTATTTTTATTAAGTAACCTGTGGCAGCCATGTTGAATATGGATGACCCTTTAAGAACACTAGCAAACACCTTGTAACTGCTACTTTCCTTCCCTCCACAGTGACGTTATCTACATGAATGCTCCTACAAGCACCCTGCAGATGTTGGACGCTGTCTATCACGATGCGCTAAGATTCATAACTGGCTGTAACTACCATACCCACCACTGCACCTTGTATTCACTGGTTAAATGGACATCATGAACCTCACGCAGACTCTTCCATTGGTACATGTTCATCTTTAAATCACTTCTTGGTCTGCTGCCTTCATACATCTCTTCATACGTGTCTCTACGTGAGTGCAGCTATAACGTGTGCTCTCAGGACATTATTACCTGCAGTGTCCCCTCAGTGATTAATGAACTAGGCAAAAAGGCCTTCTCCTACTTCGCTCCTGTTTCCTGGAATATCTTCCAAAAAGATCTGAAGCTCTCAACTTTGACCTCTCTAAGTGGTTTTAAACAACTGCTAAGCTCATGACAAAAAACAACACAGACACGTTCTTGTTTTGAGTATTTTACACGCTTTACAATGTAGCTGTTTTTGTTTCATTTTTTTTTAATATCACTTCTTCCATTTACTTTTCGTTTTATGTGCTTTCTTATGATCGTCTACTGTCGTCATCATTCTTTGTTTAAAATAGGTCTCTCCTATAAATGAGTCCTTGAGGCTCAATGAGACTAACCGGTATAAATAAAGGTACATTAGAAAGAGACACATAAATAAATGAATAAAACAAGTTTTAGGTGTCCATCTACTGAAAGTTCGCGACGAGTTTCATTCAAATCTGTTCTGCGGCTCATAAAATAATCATAAAGCATGAAGTACAGAGAGAACTCGCATCCCCCAGGAGAATGATGGGTAAGAAAGCACGCATATTCAGGAGGAAAAATGTCTATAGGTTGAGCTTTATGCACATTTACAAAGCATTATTATTTTATTTATCAGCTTTCATTAGCTTTACTCTTTGACAATCTCTAGCACAGCAGGTTTCAAATCTCCAACTGAAGTGGAAATTGCAGCAGGTACACCAGTCTATCATTTGCCTGTAGAGGAAGGAAGAAGGGCCAGCAAATGAGAGGGAGTGATTTTCATCAATACATTGCCAGATAAAGATCCATCTGGATCCACTGAAAGGAGAAGTGTGTGTGTGTGTGTGGCAGGTTTTGGCATCGACGTGCGGCCATTGATCGTGCGTCCCATTACCAGTATATGATCCAATCTACAAAAGAGAGAAGAGGAGCGACGCTGCGAGCGGGCTTTTCCGCTGCCCCGCCATCAAATAACCAAGACATCCCTCCTTTAATCACTCGGGGACGATTCGGGAAGGAATCCAAACACGAACACGGAGCGAACGCTCGAGAGGGAAGCAGAGATTTGTTTGGCTCCGCTAAAATAAAATAAATACAATTTTAAAAAACGCAAGAAGAAAGGAGGGAAAACACACCGACAGACACGGCCTCCCCACAAATACTGTGTCCGCTCCGTGGGGAAACGGGAGCAGAAAGGTAGCAATCAATATTGAAACACAGAAATTAAGCATTTAAATCAGTAATTAGGGAGCAGGCACGTTTTTTTTTTTTTTTCTTTCACACCTGTAAGCCACTGAGGCTGCCAGCCCCGGCGCATCTGTTTCCC
This sequence comes from Simpsonichthys santanae, assembly GCA_031762415.1. Lineage (NCBI taxonomy): Eukaryota > Metazoa > Chordata > Actinopteri > Cyprinodontiformes > Rivulidae > Simpsonichthys > Simpsonichthys santanae. Next base: position 13,376,966 of record JARVLU010000665.1, read on the forward strand.
TCCACCTGCCAGGCACCTGGTATCATTTCAATGGCGCTTGATTGCATTCAAACGCCGAAGACTCTTTTAAGCTTCTTAGTGATTCCACCCCCCCTGTTCCCCTCCGTCCCCCCATCCCCCCTCCTGCATTATTTTGTATTTATTTGTATCTGTTCATTCCAATGCAGGTGCCTTGCAGTAATACTCAAGTGCGTCACACATGAGTGATTCTTTTATGCCTCAGTTCCTGCATTTGTCATTTTGGCGAAAGCAAGAGGATTAGAGGTTTGGATGTGTACCACCTTTTTTTTTTTTTTCCTCCCTCCTCTGACTATTTCTCCCTCACATTTTTAACAACATCCTTCCTGAATAATTTGCATCCCAAGTTCTTTAACCCTACGGTGGACAGAGAGAACTGTCAAATCCTCTCCACTTGGCTTGGTCTGTGTGTGCATCAGACCTGTGGCCACTGACTTAGTTCCAACACAGTGAATCTACTTTAAAAAAAACAAAAAAAAAAAAAAAAAAAAAAACAGCGTTAAAGAGCGTCTTCCAATTTCCTGTCCCTTTCTTTCCCCTTATTCACATTATTCTTTATTGTGGCACAAATAATTTTATGATTGCCAGGAGCTTTTGAGGCAGTCAGCTTTATTTCAGATTCTCTTTGTAATAAAAGGGCTTCGCAGAAGACACATTTGTGGAGCTTCGCTAAAAAGTTAGAAAAATTCCATTTTCTGCGAAAATGCAGCGCGGATGCGGAACGACTGGGCTGAAACTTGCTGAATAAGTTGAAACTGAGCTGAAAGCTAAGATAAGCAAATTGCAAAAACTAAATGTTAGTGATAGCAAAATACTAGCTAAAAGCTACATCTAGCAAAAAAAAAAAAAAAAAAAAAAAAAAAAAAAAAAAA
>JARVLU010000665.1:13459143-13480945 GCA_031762415.1 Simpsonichthys santanae
TATTAATGTTTCTAAATGTGTTTTAATGTGTTTCCAAGCAGTTAGCTAACAAAATACCCAAAAAAAAAGACAAAAAAAAAAAAAAAAAAAAAAAAAAAAAAAAAAAAAAAGATAAAATGCTGCCAAAAAAGTCCGCGAGGGTTGATGACGTCACTGGGGCGCGACGGCCATATACGTGAAACGCCGTATACCAAGTCCGCCGTAAACCGGGGACAACCTGTATATGTTAGATGTTTTAGCGTACTGTTTGGCGTTCGTTTAACGTATATCTTAGCATATATTTTAGATTTTTTAGCGTACCGGTTAGCATACCATTTAGCCTTCATTTAACGCATATCTTAATGTATATGTTAGATCTTTTAGTGTACCATTTGGTGTTTGTTTAATGTATATCTTAGCGTATATCTTAGATATTTTAGCGTACCGGTTAGCGTACCATTTAGCATTCATTTAACGTATATCTGAGTGTATATGTTAGATGTTTTAGCGTACCGGTTAGCGTACCATTTAGCGTTCATTTACCGTATATCTTAGTGTATAGATCTTTTACCATACTGTTTGGTGTTCGTTTACTGTATATCTTAGATGTTTTAGCACACCGGTTAGCATACCATTTAGCCTTCATTTAACGTATATCTTAGTGTATATGTTAGATGTTTTAGTGTACCGTTTGGCGTTCGTTTAACGTATATATCTTAGCATATATCTTAGATGTTTTAGCGTACTGTTAGCATGCCATTTAGCCTTTATTTAACATATTTCTTAGTGTATATCTTAGATGCGTATAAACTGTTTTTACACATTTTTTTGGTTGCTATTTTTGGGTGTAACTGGGACCCAGAGTCAACAATTTCATTCCACCTCATGTACCACATGTGATGTGAATGACAATAAAGAACCTTGAACTTAAATCTCATGAAATATTTCAATAAAGGTTGACAAAAATCATCCAAAATCCAGAAATATATTAAACAAGCAAAAAAAAAAAAAAAAAAAAAAAAAGGACTAAAACAAAATAAAAGCTGGAGCTCATTTAGATTAATCCCAAAGAAAACTATACTGACATGTTTTCACATGACATTTAAAACATTTGTGGAGCTATAATGTGTCATTTTAGTACAAACATCTCACTGGGCTCATTTTATTATAATTATGAAGTGAAGAATTAACCAAATGGTTGTAAAATAGTCCTTCAATTATTGCGGGGGTTACGTTCTAGACACTCCTGTGATAGGTGAAAAACCACAAAGTAGAAATGCTATATTTATTTTAGTATTTATGTATATTTCAAGGCTTTATAAACTCTTCCCACTATTGCAATGTTCTGAACTCTTAAACCTACGTAATTTTAACAACATACGTATATGTACTGTACTGTACTGCAAATTTTTACTCACCAGCTCTGCAGCAGCAGCTCCGTTCTGGTCCAGCTCGATTCCAGTTTGGGAGACCTACCCTGCAGCGATGAAGCACACTGCCCTATCCAGGTTGATGTGCACGTGGATAACTGATGTTCAGGAAGCTCCAGGATTATTTGTGACTTTCCTACCAGTTCTGTGAACTTAATAGATTTTTACTTCTGACTTTGAGTTGCAAAACTTTCCCTCCATTTTGCCAGAAACCAGTGGCCGGAAGCACTGTTGGCTTCTGGGTAGTGTAGTTCTTTTGACTGGCATTACAGTATAAATTTATTGAAAGAAAACTACAAAATGGTGGCATCTGTCCAAAGTATTTTTTCAATAACTTTTTATCCCATACTGTCCCAATCATGAGCAATAGTGAAGTTGACAATCGTTGAAAAACTGCAAAAGAGAAAGCCCGCAAAAGTCGAAGCGCAAAGGATCGAGGGACTACTGTAATATTATAAACACTTTAATAAATTAGTTACCTTCAAATAAAATATAAATCAGCAGTTAAACACTTGAACAAAATTAACACTAATGGTTGGACTTCTTTTTCTGTAAATATTTACTTAAATTGTGATTTATGTGTAATAAATTAAACACTTCAGACAAAACGTATTTAAAGGAAAAAATAGATATTGTGAAAAGTACTTAGAAAGTTTAAGTAAACCCAGTACTGTACATCCATCCATTATCTTTTTACTTGCGTCTTTCGATAAAGTTCAAGGTTCTTTATTGTCATTTGCATCACATGTGGTGGAACGAAATTTTGTATACAGGGTTCCAGTTACGTTCAACAATAGCAAAAATATTAATTGTAAAAGAAACAGTAATAAGGATCTAATATATAAACTAAGAAATACACTAAATTAAGAAATAAGCTAAAGACTTAATACATTATCTTAGACTGAGGAAGTCTTTCGGATGAAAGATGAAACGTTTCTACAAATTTGTTTTTGCTTTTTTTTTTTTGTTTGTTTGTTTGTTTTTTTTTTGTCTTGTTTTGTTTTTTGAATGTCCAGAGGACCAGACTTAGCTTTTTTAGATTTTTCTACCTGGATTATTGAGCATGCATCAGGCTAAATACTTAATAGTGCATATGTGAGCAGAGTGAACAGGAGGGGGCTCAACATACAGCCCTGAGTGGAGCCAGTGATGAGGGTTATTCATGGTGGATGAGAAGTTGTGGATCCTCACAGACTGCAGTCTGTTTGTTAATTAGGAAGTCCAGCAACTCTTGTTGAGGAACCTGTGACCAAGAAAAGATGCATGCATCTGATTTGAGTTAATGTAGTTTCTGAAATTGGCCCTTAAGTTTGAAAAAGTTTAAATTTTGGCCCCCTTTTGTGAGAGTTTGACACCCCTGATTTAAACCATCACTTCAGTCATTTTCTCTATTTTAATTATGGTTCTGCTTTAAGATTATATAAAAAATGACCTTAATTACATAAAAATGACCTTGAATATTTTATGAAAAATAGAACAAGCACCTTGCAAATATCTAGTGCAGGAATAAAAACAAGCGATATCACTTGTCACAAATGGGTTTTAGGGTTCTGAAAAAGCCAGCGATAGGAGTGCAAAATTAAGAACAAGTTTTATTATTTACTGCTGGTGCTGGAGAGAAGGGTCAGGGTCCAGGTGGGAGTCCAATCTTAAAAGACAGAGGTTAGTGACTGTGGCGAGGGGATACTGTGATATAGTAAAGTCACTAAGCTTCTCAGTCTGTATGTAGCAGGTAAAATCCAGAGACGTGGTCCAATGGTCGTAGTGAGGGTCAAGCGCGGGGAAGCAGAGAAGCGAGAACAGGGCTGAGTTGTGATCCAAAAGCGTAGTCAAGGGAGAGCAAGAGTCGTATACCGTGGTCTGATGCAGTCAAATCCAAAGGGGCAGGGAAGGCGAGGAGTCAAAAAAAACAGGCGTAGGTTCAAGGCAAGGCACAAGACACTAAGATTAAAGGCTTCACTATCAGGGACCACGAGAGGTTTAATAATTCAGCCGTGGTCGAGAGGGAGAGTGGGACTTATAAAGGGTGCAGAGCAGCTGAACTAGATGGGCTGGAGCAGATGAGTGGAATCAGGGCTGATTGCTGAGAGAAACAACAGAGGTGTGGCTTGGAAGGAGTAGACATGAGCTGGGGATGGGCGATAGGCATTACACAGGCAAAACACAGCTGGGAAACAAACAATGGCATGAGGAGTGGTGTACAGGTGAACTAGGGTTGATTGTAAACTGGGCAGAGGCATGGTGCAGGGAGACAAGAGCTGAGGAAGGGTGACAGGCATTACTGGGCTGAATAATTAAAACTAAAGACAGGACTGTGGACAGAAGGGGTGAAAACATAACAGAAGGGAATGAGTGTGAGGCCAAGCTGACCTAGACACCACTAAATACTCTCACTAATGGACTGAAACCAGCATGTTTTACTTTTATATTGCCTCATTCTTTGTGAATATTGTACTATATGTGTTTATTGGTTGATGTGTACATATGTTTTTCTTCTATTTTTACATTTTATTTTTTATTATATTGCACCTTAATGCCAAAACAAGTTCCTAGTCTGTGAATTTTATTCATTGACAATGGCAATAATAAACTGACTCTGACTCTTTTATTTTCTCATAGACTGGTTTTCTAAGTTAGCCAAAAGGCTCAAAAGAAGCAATCGTGCAGATAAGACCTGCAAAATAATTCACATTTTCAGGATCAAAAAAGTTCTGCAAACTGTTTTCCTTGAGTCTGCCCGCACTTGTTCAAAATCCTAAACATATTCCATCATTTGCTGCAGGTTTTAAAATTCAACTTCTACAAGGCCTTGAATGCCATTTTACAAAAACGAATGTGTCTGATGATGTGGTGAGACTAACTAATTACAATAGAAAGTCTTGGAGAGCCAACAGCTGTGCTTAGAAAAACTGCAAGCATGAAAAGAGGGAAGTGCGAGAGAATGCCATGTGTGCTTCCTCTTCTATGCACACACGCTCCTGAATAGACGCACACCTTTCTCCAACCAAGCACTCACTGAGAAGTGAAAAGGTAGCCGGCCAATGGGATGTATTGTTGTGCAAACAGACAAACACAAAGGGGGATGTGTTAAGAGGTGAGAGCAGGTAATAGAGCAGACATAATGGGAGCTAAGTACCTGTAATCCTTGGAGATATCACTCCAGACAAGAAGGGGACTCTGGGCAAATCCCTCTGGTTGGTGTAATTGGTCCCTCGCTAGGTTGGAGTGAGTGTGTGCTGTGCGCGGGGGTGAGTTGTAGGGTGTTTGGGTGAAGTATCAGGTGTGAGAGGGCGTCAGCTGCACTGAGTGCTTTCTATTGATCCAGGAGAGGGATTGTGTGGTGCGTGTTACTGACCCAAATTCAGCAGGAGGCATATGCCAGGGGCGGGGGGTTTGGTGGGGGGGGGGCGGGTGGCACCTACCTGATTCACCCATCGAAGTGGTGGCAGGTGCAGGAGAGGTGGACTGAAAGCTCTTGAAGATCATAATGATGCTCAGTGGGCCACACTCCTGCAAAAGCATGAAAGATTCAAACAATTGGTGTAAATTGTCATAGAAACAGTTGAGTTCCCAACCCTGGTCCCTGAGGAACACCACCCTGCATGTTTTAGCTGTTTCCCTGCTTCAACGCACCAAATTCAATTATTTAATTACTTCCTCAAGTTCTGCTGAAGTCTGTTAATCGCCAAATCATTCAAATCAGGTGTGTCAAAGCAGGGAGACAGCAAAAACATGCAGGATGGGGTTCCTCAGGGACTAGGGTTGGGAACCATTGAATTGAATTGAATAAACCTCTGTATCAATTTATATGTTAAATAAAAAAAATAATAATACTGTAACTAGTGTAAATACAACATAAAAAAATGCAATTTACAGTTAATCCATTAAAGTTGACCATGCTGGATATTAAAAAAAAAATGGTTCTAGTAAAGCTTGGGTAAGTGTCACCAAGAGCGTATGACTGATTTAAAACTATCTGAATGCTTCCACATGCATGCATTTCTTGCACGTGTGCATGTGTGTCCCATTTCTTCTGGATATCAGCTAATTGTGCATTTTACTTCTGCTCAAGTGGCTCTTTTAAGGCAAAACAGACACTGAGAGTTTGAGTGCCGAGAGCGACGGCGAGACGCAAGAACGACGAGCAGAGACGAAGAAGGGTGAAGAGAAAGAAGACGAGGAAGCAGAGACAAGAAACAGGAAAGACAGCTGCTCTTTTCCCTCTCATTTCATCCAGTTATTGGTTAACTTGGTGGAAAGAAAGTAAATGTTCAAGGGATTTCAGGTCGGCCTTAGCTTCCCCTAAGGTAGATGTGCGCTCCACTTCAGGTCTAATTCAACTCTTGTGTAGTATTGATCGCAACGGCCCCCACAAGGGAACCAGACGGTCTTTCCTCAAACCAAGGTAGACAACGGTGAGAGAAAAATGTGCTGTAAAATGCCTCTCTTCCTCAAACACTCCCCTGTTGACATCAAGTCTTCTTAACTTTTTCTTCTTCTATCCACTCCTGAGTGCATTTGTTTTTCACCCCTTCAGCTTTGCCGCAGAGTGATGGAACACCTTTGGAAAGCGGCCGCAAGGGCCGGCGCTCACTCATCAGATACCGTAAATTAAACAAGCGCAGGAGGAGGATGTTGTTTTCCAGTGAAGAAGTATGCGTGTGTGTGCACGTCTCACGTTTTCTGCTTAGACATGCAGGTATACAGGGATGAAACATTTGGATTTTAGCTGTGTGTGTGTGTGTGATGGAGCATTAGTGCAGCGAGGACCGAGAGCTGATTCAGCTGGTTGGAGAGGGCGAGGTTGGAGGGTGGATGGACAGTTGCAGAAGGCTGATGGTGGGGTGGACTAGGGGGTGGTGATAGGGAAGAAGTTCTGGAAGAAGTAGTACCTCAGATGAGAAAAATATGGATTCCTGTCGGCAAGACAAATTGATCTCCAGTGTGTGGGAGGAGCGGAGAACGCCTGTGAAGTGAAAACTGCTGAGAGAGAGGCCAGAAAACAACGAGAGGAAGAGGAAGAAGACAGGGCTGGACACACACACTCTCTCTCTGTGTATGTGCGTGTGTGTGTGTGTGTGTGGGGTGGGGGGGTATACTCATAACTAACAGATGTTCATCAGATATTACAAACAAGAAAAAAAAAAAAACGATATTCATTTATCTTGTTTCATGTTTATGATGCGCCGGGACAACTCTAAAATATCCATACATTTATTTTATACATACATTTTTTTAGGGGAGAGTGGTGGCGCAGTGGTTAGAGACGGTGGGCCTGTGATCGGAAGATCGCCGGTTCAAGCCCGCCCAGGAGAAATGCAGCTATGACCATTAAAGTGCATTTATTAAGGAAAAGTTCAACTGAGACACATCTTTGCTATAATGTCGAGCAAATAAATACAGTTAGTCCTTGACTTAGGATGGAGATCCGTTCAAGCGGCGGCGTAAACCGATTTTGATGTAAGTCAGAACGTACGTAAGTACATGTGACGTACCTGTTTTACCAAGCGCGTAAACCGATTTTCGACGTAAGTCCATGGTGATGGCCTTCCTTTTCCTCAATGCACTGCCATCAGAAGAGTCCTCCTTGCGTTTGGGAGTCATAATGAAGGCCTAATGGCCTACTAGGGTGCTAGTGACGCCGTCCTCCTTCGTACAGTACTGTATTCTTCTGCCGCTGCGCCGCCGCGTTACGACGTTTAACTTCGTAAAACCAACGTAAAACTGATGTAAATCCGACGTAACCGCGTAACGTAAGGGAGATGCGTCGTAACGTCAAAACATCGTAAGACGAGACCGTCGTAACCCGAGGACTACCTGTAATTGTTTTTAGGTGGTTATCTTGTTAAATTTTTATAAAATCCACAGCAATCCCTCCCTCTGCACGTTTCCGCTTCTGTGAATTAATGTTTGAAATGCTGCAGAGTTTACCGTCAAAGTGCATTTATTAAAGAAACGTTAAACTGAGACACACCTTTGCTGTAATTTCAAGCCAACAAATTATTGTTTTCAAGTGTTGATCTTGTTAAATTCTTGTAAAAGTCATCCTGTGGGTGCCCCTGCGGCCACCATTTGGCAGCCAATCGATTTTTGGCACAGTACAAGACTACGTTATTGGGTGGTCAGCGGTGATGCATAATAGATGCAACATATACGGCAAAGTGACATATTTATGTTTTTGACCACTGTATTAGAAATATGTGGACTGATGTGACTTTTACGGTGGTGTGACGTGTACGGCAGCAAGTACGGTATGCAGAGTTGAAAGGTGGAAATAGAAACAAGAAATCTTGAGATTTTGCCATGAATGCATGACTGTTTTGATTATAATGACTGACAGGAAAGCACCAGTTAACTTATCAAGCATACAAGAACACTTCTCAAAAACAGGCTGAGAATTCTACCATCTTTCAAAAATATTCCTGCAATTTTTCTTGTTTTTTTACATTTTGTTCTTCAAGGTAGAGTTATAATCCGTCAGACAACGTGGATAGGACTCTTAAAGTTGTATGTTACAATTGTAAGGACTCTTAAAACTCATACCTTAGTGACAATTTTTTTAAGGTTTTGCATTTTCTAAGTTCTGTGTTATCCAACTAATCAGTTAAAGCTAAACTGTAACATCTTTATGACAACAAAAGACAACTGATTGGGTTCTCCTTTTGCACACTGCTAGAAACGTTTCATTTAGCTTGATTTGTATCCTCAACAATGACAAAAAACACAAACTATTTTCACACACTGCATGACTCCACTAGTGGAAATGTTTTTGTCACCATTTATCAAGACCAAAGCTGAGCAACTGTGTTTAGGTGTGAATCTGTGTCTTATTCCTACAAGTTTTTATACCCACACTGTTAGGCTTTAAGTCTCAATGACTGTATATGATTAATTACCGGTAACACAAACTTTAGCAGTTTAAGCAACCCTACCCTGATCTTCTGTCTCACTATTATTATTATTATTTTTTTTTACATTTATCTAAGGTTCTAAATCCATTGTAATCTATTGTATTGTCCAGAAGACCAGACTTTGCTTTTTTAGATTTTTTTACCTGGATTATTGAGCATGCATCAGGGTATATCTAAGGTTGTTTTCACACCTGATAGTCCGTTAGACTCTGTTCTATTGAAGACCAATATTCATAACATTTGTTTACATTTTCAGCTGGTGCAGTTTACATTCACACTGCATTGAGGTTATCAAACCAACCTGTTCCCCTCCTCACCTGTGGTGGCGCTGCACCAAGAACTACGGAAGGAAACAACACAAAAACCTCTGAAGAAGACACTGAGCGCAATTAACTTCTGGAAATGAAAACAAAAATGGAGTGGCGTCAATTTTGAGCCGTTTTAGGATTTCTGTTTTGTCATTTTTCAACAATGGACTCAGCATGAGCAGAAGATGAGGCAGAAGACCATGGAGAATGTTGTTTTTCCACACAAGGTGGCTAAGACGGCACCGTATGAGGTAAGAGAAATGCACGTTTGTTTAGGTTGTACTTACACAGAATGCCCTGTGCTGTAGCCCACTTCCGGCTTTTGGAGCGTTGCATTCACACTGCATTTGAACCGCACCAGAGTTTACTTCAACCGAACCAAGACCGAGGTTGACCAGAGTTCGCTTTTTTTGGTTCGCATCAGAGTTCGACTGCGCATTCACACCTCCCCAAATGAACCAGACTTTCTAGGCAAATGGACTAGAGTTCAATTAAAGCGGACTAAGCAGTACTGGTGTGAATGAACCCTAAATGAAACACCATCAATCAGCTACAGCAACAATAAGGTGCATTATTTTAGAACCTAAATGCCACCAGTTTGCTTGTTGTGTAAACAGATAAAGGACAGTATTAAAACGTGAAACATCTTACCGATAATTAAAAAAAGTTCAAGACAAAAGCAACAATTGGACTTTATCTGTAACCGAAGATGTGCTTCTCATCCGACGAGCTTTCTAAATTAAAAGACCAGACAGTGTGGCATTCAAGTTATAAAGCTGAGCTAAGCTAGATACATATGCAGATTGCCCTTTCATGCCTCACAATAGGAGTTCTTTAAGGTCTTTGTTAGTTTGATTTCTGACAACTCGAAGCTTTCACCACTTCTACATACATTGTTGCTACACATTTCTTTGAAAGTAACAGGTGTGCAATTTCAGAATACGATGCGACCACTGACCATTTACGGGGGAAACATTCATGTGTAAAATTTAAAAGGTGTATTTCAGTTGGTGCGTGTGTCTTTTGGTGCCATTTTAAGACCCCTGACACCTGTTCCTACCCCCTCACCACCTCCTCTATTCAGCCAACCAAAAACACACACCCTCGTGTAAACAGGAAAGGAGTTACGTGAGCAAAAATGCCAAATGTCTCCTATGGGAAACGAAGCATGGTTTATGTTTCTGGGCTTCTTGACAAGCAGCATTCAACTGATAATCCATTTCCTTTTACACGTTAATGTAAATACCTGGTTTCATTTTGTGTAAGAGCTTGTAATCTGATACTCAATTGACTAAAAACACATCTTGGATTTAAAAAATGCAGAAAGGACTACTTGTGTGAATGTTTATGAAGCATTCACTCTATTGTGATCCATTTTTCTTCTGTGCATTTTTTGGCATTGTTCTCGTTCCACAATTTTTGTGCCACTTCAACAAATCATAGATCAAAGCGTTCAGCTTGTTCAGGAGAAGGGTGCGATGACTTTTGGTATTGGTGCAACTTTAGCTTTTTGAAATATTTAGCCTTTTCTGCCATGTTTTTCCTCATAGAAAATGATATGAGCTCATTTTACATCCTTCAAATCTTTAGATCTGTTTACAACCTTTTACTGCTCCTTTCACATTTTGTTCTAGTTCAGCTTCTTTCTGCTTCCTTGTGCAAATGTAAACTTTTTCCAGCTACTTTCAGCTGTTTTTCAGCTGTTTTGTGCTTCTTTCTGATTTTCTTCTGCTAACTACAACATTTTTGTGCTTCTTTTAACTTTTTTCTGCTAATTTCAGCTTATTACACTCCTTTCAGCTTATTTATACAAGTTTCAGCTTTTTCTGCCATCTCAGCAACTATTTAGCGGTTTTATGCAAATTTTAGCTATTTTTTTTTTTTTTTTTAGCCAATTCCACATTTTTTGCACTCATTTAAAGCATTTTTAGCCTAATATGGAAAAAGGTTTTCTCTCTACTTTCTTCTGGTAATTTAAGCTCTTTTTGCCTTTTAGCTACTTATTAGATTTTTTGTTTGTTTGTTTGCTTGTTTTGCTAATTTCAGCTTATTTCAGATAATTTCCACATTTTAATGATCATCTTAGCTTCTTTCAGCCTAACAGGACAAATGTGTTATTTCTGCTGATTTCAGCTTGTTCTACCTTTTCAGCTATCTTTTTAGCTTTTTTTTTAAATTCTACCATACTTTTAGCCGTTTCCAGATAAATTCAAGTTTTTCATGATAATGTTTGCTACTTTCAGAGTAACTAACTTATTTCTGCTAATTTCAACTTGTTATGCTCCTTTCAGACTTTTATGTTAGTTTCAGCTTTTTCTGCTCCTTCAGCTACCATTAAGCTCTTTCTGCTAATTTCAGCTTGTTATGCTCTTTCAGCTTGGTATGCTCCTTCAGCTACCATTTAGCTCTTTTGATGATAATTTTAGCTTTTTTTATGCTAATTCCACATTTTGTTTAGCTCATTTCAGCTCCTTCCACTTCATTCTGGTGGTTTAAGCTTCTTTCTGCATTCAGCTATCTTTCAGCAATTTTTTTGTTGTTGCTCATTTCCTAATTTGTGTTCATTTCTGCTAATTTATACCAAATTCAGTAAATATGTGTTCTTTCTGCTTTTTTCTGTTAATTTAGGTTTGTTCTTCTATTTCTGCTACATTTCAGCATGTTTATTAGCTAATTTCAGCTGTTTTTCAGTAAGTTTTGCAAAAAGCATTCACACTGCATTCTTGCAGGAAATGCAATTGCTCTGTTAGAATTTTCTTCTGCATTATGTGCACACAACAGATTTTGTGTCTAGATTTCTGTGGGTTTGCTTCCTGCCTTTTCACTCTGCTTTTATCCTTATAAAAAATGCAGCTGTTTTATTGTTCTCCTTTTATTTGTGAAAAGTCTCTCACCACCATCCCTGTGAACGCTGATAAAACTAAATATGTTGACAACAAGAAGAAAATTTTGTATAAAGCATAGAGTATTTGGAGGAGGCGTTTGCTGTTTGTTGCCATGGGGGTGGATGTTGGAGGTTTGTGGTGTGTAAGAAACTGAAAACAATTAAGGCGTTTTATAACTTTATTAAAAACATTTGCTTTGAGGTGCCTTTGAGCGACAACAGTAAGCTGCTGGAGCCTTGTGGGTTTATTATGTGTTGGCAAAACGTTCACTCTTTTCTTTCTGGTTCTGCACTTTCTGATTAGCTGAGATGTGTTGATGTTTAAAATTGCTTGAAATGTTACTGTGCAAATCTTATTGCCATGCCAAACACGGAGAGGCTGCAATACACCACCACAATCAGCTTCAGCGCAATCAAGTCTCCTCACCAGCCGTCAAACGATTATCAGCCACACTCTTTGACATGCAAAACTGAAGACCGTCACAAATCTTTGGGCTAATTAGTCACTGGAAATGTGTTTTTCAGTTATTGCTGACAGCTTTTTTTTAACCATCAAATTGAATCAAAACAGAGAAAAACACTGCAGGGTTGCTGATGTTAGGACCACCAGGATCAGTGAGGGTGGGCTGAGGGTTAGTCAAAAACGTGCACCTGCGAAAGAGGGGAAAGGAGTGGGGCTTTCCAAACTGACAATTAAGTCACAGGTAGGAGACATTTTCTACGACGGAGCTTTAGGGCCACACTAAGGAAAAAAAAAACATTATGAACAAGAATAAAGTCATAGTATTATGAGAATAAAGTCATAATACAGCAGTCTGTTGTTTATCACGGGTGTTTGGGAAAAACCGCAAAGTAGGAATATAGTAGTCCAAGTTCAAGTTCAGTTCAAGTTCAGTAAACTTTGTAATGACATGTGCCATGCTGCATTCACACTCCTGTTACTCACAATCAAATATGGATTCTTATGATAAACTGAAACTTTATGACATTGCAATTAAAGGCTGCTTTGGGTTTAGTCATGACATAATGTGGATGGAGGCATATTTCACAAACAGTGACCCAAAAGTGACAGCGGACAACTTCATAAACACAGTGACTCACACTGGAGGATGTCCACAGCAGGTGCACGCCAATCCAGGATGTATTATGAGTTTATTCACATAATATTTTAGTTTTTTTCGTAAAATTATAAATTTATTCTCGTAATACTACAAATTTCTCCTAATGTTTCAACTTTATTCTCATAATTTTATAACTTTTTTCTTGTAATCTAACCCCCCCCCCCCCCCCACACACACACACACCCATTAGTGTGACCCTAAAGCTCCGTCTTAATTTTCAGGGAGAGTGAGGTTCAAATGTTCAAACTGGGGGGCCAGTCTTACCGCCATGACCCTAGGTGAGCAGTCCCTGTCAGCAAGGCGTTCAAACACCCGGAACTCCATTCTCTGATTGACACAGTTACTCATCTGGGGGGTTGGAGATATGAGCAAAGGCTAGACATTTAAGAGCTTTCTATATTTTAATCAAATTTCTAAAACAGTAAAAGTGACAAACAGTTGTTTTATGCACTTATAAAAGAGCAATCAGAAAATGCCCTCTTTGTTTCAATACGTCCTGTGAATGTTTGGGAAAAGGAAAAGCTGTTTAAACAAAGAAACCTTGTAGTACAGTTCTATTTTCTGTATTACTCTTTTGTTGCTAATTATACGTATTTTTGTACAAAAGATTTGCCGTTCATTGGCAACTCCCATGACCCATTTTCCTTTGTAAGGCAATTTCAGAACAGTAAAATATGTGCTCTAGCCAACTGCATATTCTGGTAGCTGTCTAAAAATAAATACCGTTTTTTTCGGACTATAAGGCACACTTAAAATCCTTTAATTTTCTCAAAAATCTACAGTGAACCTTATAATCAGGTGTGCCTTAAATATTAACTCTTACTGACCTCGAACCAATTTTATGTGGTTATTATGAATGAGTTCAATAAAGTTTGACAACTGTTTTGTTTCACTTAATATGCCTTATAAACTGGTGCTCCTTATAGTCTGAAAAATACGGTAGTGCATTTTTTTTTTACAAAGCCAGTGTGTCGTAACCATGAAAAAAGACATTTAGTTTTCCTGTTTTGTTGTGATGAAACCAAAATCTAAAAAATGATGATTAACAGTTAAATAACTAAAATATTTGGATTACTTTTAAATGTTTTAATTCATGACTTTTGCAGTTTATTTTGTCCTTTTAGCTAAAGTAAAATAAGCTGTTTCAGTTTTAAAATTTAACATACATTCTTCAACCCTGCTACTCTACAGTAAGCCTCGACAGAGGCTGCCTGACTGAGTGGGATCACCTCCTCATGGTCTCACCATGGCGAGCTCTGCCTCCAGCTCCTTGATGCGGTTCTCTCTGAGGTCGAGCTGGGAGCGCAGCATCCCCGTGTGCTCCGTGGCTTCCTTGGTCTGTCGTCGCAGGTCCCACTTCTCTCTTTCCAGGAGGTCTTTCTCTTTCGCCAGAGCCTTTACTGCGTCCTCGCTCTCCTGGCAGACACACACATCCTGATGAATAGGTTCACAAATAGAACCCAACAATACTTAACCTTTCCAGAACATGCACTAAAGTCAGTGACATATGGTTATGCTCAATAATCCAGGTTAAAAAAATAAATAAATCCAACAAAGTTCAGTCAGGTCATCTGGATGGTTTCTTTTTTTTTTTTTGTTGTTGTTATTGAGACATTTTGTCCTTCATCCAAAGGACTTCATCAGTCAGAGGAGCCACAACAAACTCAGTCTAACAAGCAGCACACTCACATAGTGGGCCGATCAGTTTGAAGGTGATAAGTTTCTGGGGCCCGTCCTCTCCAAAATGGTTCAAAACATCAAAGTTCATGCTCAATAATCCAGGTAGAAAATCCAGCAAAGTTCAGTCAGTTCATCTGGATGTTTTTTTGTTTTTTTTTGTTTGTTTTGTTGAGATGTTTCATCCGTCTTGACCATCTTATCACCAGGAAACTGGTTGGTCCACCATGTGAATGTGCTGCTTTTGGGACTGAGTTTGTTTGTGGTTCCTTGGACTGATGAAGTCCTTTGGATGAAGAAAGAAACGTCTCAACGACAAAAAAAAAAGACACCATCCAGATGACCTGACTGAACTTTATTGGATCAGTCGTATGATGAAACACACAACCTGTTTAAACTGAAACAATAGGACTGGGCAGTGTCATTTTTTTTTTTTTTTTTCTGGTACACATGCACACGCTCACCAAATATTCTCATCCACACTGAACGACTCACTGGTTTTATTGACTGAGCGTCACTGACGATTGTTCACGGACTGCGTTTGCCCAAGAGCTATTTTGTGCAACGTGCATCCAACGAGCACAGCAACAAATGTAAAGGTTGTGCTTGCTTTATGGATTTATTCATTTTCCTGCATGCACGTGTGAATGCTGGTGTGGGTGCCATACTTTTCTGTGCTGCTCGTAGTTGCGTATGAAGTCACGGAGCTGCTCCTCGCGGCTCTCCAGCGTGGCGTAAAGCTGCTGCATCTGGTTCACCAGATCGGCCTTCTCCGCCTTCAGACGCTTTCGATCCGACTTCATGGCTGCGAGAAAGGTGCGGGGAAATGTTGTGACGTGATTTTCACAAGTTGACAGTTTTTCTAACGCACAACTAGAATAATAATCTCCTTCAGATATGAACTGCGTGAGTAAAAACATTAAATATACGTGCTGCTGCTGGCCCACCATTGTGTGACTGCATGCTGATGAGGAGGTGAGTCACATATGAACTCTTCTTCCCTTTTGGTCTGTGGCTTTGCAAGAGACAGACACTTACTCTTCATCTATCTCTCCCCCACAGACTGTAATCCTCTGGCACCGTGCCCACGCACCAGGGTAAAAAAAGTACAGTCCACAGTGGTTATTCAGATAAGTGCCAATTTTCTCAAAGCCCACAATTGCTGTCTTTTTCAAGGATTCAACGATTCAAGGTTCTTTATTGTCATTCACATCACACGTGGTACATGAGGTGGAATGAAACTATGTACACAGGGTCCCAGTTACATCCAACAAAAATACAAATTGTAAAGAAAAACTGTAATAAGATCCAAGACATGGGCTAAGAAATACGCTATAAAACGCTAAATACTGTACACTAAACTAAGAATATACTAAATACAATAAACTAAGAATACACTAAGTTGAGAATACACTAAACTAAGAATACATTAAGCACTAATAGTACAAAACAGTGCAACAAACAACAGCAGCATGAAATAAATCAGCAGCATGAGATCAGCAGCATGAGATCAGCAGCATGAGATCAGCAGCATGGATAGTCAGCAGCACATGTCAACCAAATGTCATTACAGTGACTTTTTTCACAGTAAATTTCACAGTGATGATCCTGACTAGAGAGTCATGGGTCTAACAGCTTCAGGGTGGATGCTGTTCCTTAGTCTAGTAGTTCTGCACTTAATGCTCCTGAACCTCCTGCCTGAAGGGAGCAGGGCAAAACGTGTGAGTGCTCTGGGTGAGTGGGGTCCTTCATGATGCAGGTGGCTCTCTTCCTGCAGCTGGAGGTGTAGATGATGGTGTGGAGGCTGACTCCAACAGACTTCTGTGCAGCCTTCACCACTCTCTGCAAAATGCTTCTTTCCTTAAAGCTGAGCTTTTTGTTCAGTAATAACGACAACATGTGATTATTTTTATCATATGTGTTCTTTCACAGGCCGGTCTTTGTCAGCAGTGATTTAACACTGGGTTGCCTGTTTTCTTGGTGATGCTCATTATCTTGAGTTCATCTCACTTTTCCCTCTGTCCTCCTCCCTTCAGAACCACTTGTGAGTAATTAATTAACTTATATCACAGCCTTGTTAATAGCGTGACATTCACAAATTGAGTCTGGGGATAATGCTCAAAAAGTAAAAGATTCACACTCATGTTTCCTCTTTTTTTGTTGTTGTCACCCCAGTCGTATCTCTTCCCAGCACTCTGCCTTACAGGTGGAATCTCCTCAAGCCTGAGGCATAAACAGGCCACACTTTCTGGCAGATGAAGACAAAAACCATCCCTCACTGACCAAGAGAAACAGGAAACCTCACAGCACCTGCCTGAGGAAGTGAAATGAAAGCTGCCTTTGAATCGAGCTAAAAGAGTCTGCTGCTGCCTCACATCCTGCACCTGCGACTGTTTGGCAGCGACAAGCCTCCTGGTGTTGGATGAAGGAAAGCACTCACTGGAACGCCGTGAAAAGATCCATTCACAGCAAAAATAAATCATGTAACTCTTGTTCAACAATGCACACAATTAGGCCCGGGTGATCATTTACATTGACAACTAAAGGAGAGATGGAGAAGCACATGAGCATCTTCTCCAGGTGGAAACCATTTCTCTGACTAACATACTTTTTTGGCTCTAGTCGGGCCTTCAAGGATCATTCCCAGATGAAGCATGCAGCAGGCTGAGGCTGCGGTGTAAACACTGAGAGCAACAAAAAAGAAGCCATTCGACAGGAACATGTCTGTGCAAGAACTTATTGACTTTCCTACCATGGGTTTGTACACAAAGACGTTCCACAGTTTACAGCTTCTGGAGAAAACACTGTGTTGAATGTTGAATTGATTTCTTAGGTGATTGGACATCTGTCTGTCACTGTGATGAGTGAACTTTAACTAATCTGGTTAAAGCACCTCAGTGGACAAGAACCTACATCACTGCCATTTATCTGTGTTCATTATCACCCACTGACATTAATTACTGAAGGTGGAGAGACAATGGTTTTTGCTGGTGACTGTGTGTGTGTGTGTCTGGTAGAAGAATTATATATAAACAGGTAGTCCTCGGGTTACGACGGTCTCGGGTTACGACGTTTCGAGGTTATGACGCATCTCCCTTATTCACGTTACGCGGTTACATCGGTTACGTCGGTTTTACGTCAGTTTTACGTTGGTTTTAAGTCGTTAAACGTTGTAACACGGTGGCGCAGGTACTACTTTACGGTGGAGGACGGCGTCACTAGCATCCCAGTAGGCCATTAGCCCTTCATTATGGCTCCAAACGCAAGGACTCTTCTGATGGCAATGCATCGAGGAAAAGGAAGGCCATCACCATGGACTTACGTCGAAAATCGATTTATGCGCTTGGTAAAACAGGTACGTCATGTATTTACGTACGTTCTGACTTACGTCAAAAATCGGTTCACAACGCCGCTTAGGCACGGATCTACGTCGTAAGTCGAGGACTACCTGTATAGGTATTTTTTTAACAAACAGTTGGACGTACCTCTATAATTTTC
This sequence comes from Simpsonichthys santanae, assembly GCA_031762415.1. Lineage (NCBI taxonomy): Eukaryota > Metazoa > Chordata > Actinopteri > Cyprinodontiformes > Rivulidae > Simpsonichthys > Simpsonichthys santanae. The sequence goes on from JARVLU010000665.1 coordinate 13,476,952, forward strand.
ATTTATTGAGTCAACCCAAAAGAAGTTGACCACCAGACCGACGTCACCGACAAAAACACAAAAATGACCGTTACTTTAATTTTCACAAATGTGAAGTTAAAATTTGGTGTGTTCGTATAGAAGAGTAGTTCACAACACATACTCTGAGTGTGATGTCGAACAAGTACATGCGACTGCACATTATGCATTATTTTCATTCCTTTTTAAGGTCGGGCCAAAACACCTATAACCATCCTTTCTTAACATACGATGACAGGAAGGCAGGGGGCAGTACGCTTTACTAGACCTTTATTTTGAAGGCTTTAGACTATTTTCAATAACCTTTTGTAAAATGCTTTAACTTTCTTGTCAAATCCAAAGCTTTAAACCTTTTTCTCCATTTATGCCGTAATCTATAAATCGGTAGACGTTTTATATCTATCCATTTAGCTGAAGTTTAACACATTGATGTTCAGTAATCTACCATATTAAATTGCCATGCATTTCAAAATCAAAACTTTCAGTCTAGTCATAATTTGACACTGATGAACTCTTTTAGTCATTAATGACTGTTTGATTTAAGCGTGCCACGTTTTTACACAGTATTAGCAGCTCGGCTAAAATCCTTGGACGCAGTATAGCTGGAAGTTTATCGACTTGCACAAATCTCTTATAATTAAAAGAAGTAGACAATGTAGCACTTTGTGAAAGTAATTAACACGGTTTATTTTACAAATGTGCCTAAACCTGATTATCCATATAGAATATTGACTTTCCAAATTGTATTTCCTGTATGTAAAACAAAAACAAACCTCTTGATATTATTTTTGTATTGAACTTTTCCATCTAAAAATGAATAAATGTCGGTCTTTGTTTCAAACTCACATACTCAGGAGTACTTACACCTGTGTAAAAACTATCTGAGTGGTTTACAGCTTTTAAAAACATCACTGTCAAAGGTCTCCATTCCCATTATCCAATGTTAAGAATAAATACACCCCTTTGCATCCTGCTCTCACAGTACTGTCTCTTAAATCTGCATAAGTGGTAACCAGCTCACTCCACAAAAGCTCTTTTGCCACCAAACCCCAAGTGCTGTGAAGTAGTTTAATGTGAACGTGTACCACTCCAGTGCCCTAAAAGTCTTTGTCCACTGGGCTCCTCTATGCTTCCAAAGGACTTAATAAATAAGCCAACTAATTAGCTACTTCACAGAGGCCTCTTTACAGGTCCACTTCAGTTTAAAAATAACTTTAATTGGTCGTTGTTCACATTTTTCTGCCATTTTTAAGAATAATATATTTACAGTTACACAGCTCTATAGGCGAGAGGCAAGGTCTGTTTGTTTTCTTCTCACAGCAACAAACTTTAGCACAAGCTTGAATGTAATTCTGGATCAAATAGCTACAGAACAGAGCAAACGCTGTTTTTTTTTTTTTGTAAACTGGTCTTGTGAAAAACTCACGCCTCTCAGTTAACTTCTGGAGTCATCCTAATTGAAGACAGCACCACAGATAACCAACATTAACACAAAAATGGCTGTCTCCATCAGTTTTACAGATTTTGAGCTCAAGCTTCACAGCACATTCTCTGAGCACTAACGTATCTCACAATATTTCATAAAATTGCACATATAATTTACAAGGTTTGAGCAAAATGCCTACCAACCCGTCATTTCTCATGAGAGCATGATCTTAGTTTAATACTTCAGCATTAAAAGTGATATAAATTAAATTAAATAACCTGACGCATGCTCAATAATCCAGGTAGAAAAATCTAAAAAAGCTAAGTCGAGTCCTCTGGACATTCAAAAAAACAAAACAGCAAAAAAATTGTAGAAACGTTTCGTCTTTCGTCCGAAAGACTTCCTCAGTCTGAGATGCAGTATTTAGCTCAGTCTTATAAATAGCAACCTCTCACAGTTTTTAGATAAATTAAATAACATTGGACCTTTTGAAAACTAGAAGCTCCCTCAGCCATCTTGTTTGCTGGTTCAAACATTTTGATCAGCATTATTATTATATCCTTTTTACGTCTTCATTACAGACTCAATCAGCTTCGTCATGTGTGACTTGTTTAATTTGAAGCCAATACATGTAAATACTATACCCATCATAATTTCAATTTGAAAACAGTTCATAATTATCTTAAAAATGAAAACATTTTTTTCTCAACATGGATGAATATGATGAAAAACTGAGGGCGGAAAGATTCATAACATCTCCAGCGTTTGAAAGATGTATAGGTTTTAGTGAGTTACATAAAGGATTTTAACAAAGGTAAGCTAGTTCTACTCAGCTTACAGTATCCTAAAAAATTAACTTATAAAACTTATTATCTCTAAAATAATACTCTCAACATTAACAGTCCTCTCAACACTGATGTTACTCTTTGTAACTTCAGTCCTACAGAAGAGGGACGTACTTTTCGTCGACCCTTAACATGTATGTTTCTGGTGAAAGCAAAATAAGATTGTTTCAATGAAGGGGACTCCATTGTGCCTGTTTCTGAATAAAAATTTTGCCAACTGAATAATAAAAACAGGCGCCTCAGAGCAGCGCTCACCTCCTCACATCCTGATAAAAAACAATCTGATGGAATAAATGAAGTTGGTTTTACTTTTTTTGTATTTGAGTTGGCGCTAAAAACCTCAGCAGCTGACCGTAAGATCTTAGTGTGTAGTCTGGTTAAAAAAATAAATAAATAAATAATAGTTTAAAGACAGTATATTTGATTAAAACGTGGGTTTTAGAAGCATTCTAAGCAACACCTTTAAAAGGCTTCATTTGTTCTGCAATTTCTAATACGTCACATGCAGGACTCATCTAAGCTTTGACATGTTTTTATTTGTGATTAAGCTAGTGTGCTTTGTCATTTTGGTATAAATTCTGTAATTTAGCTGTTTGCATAAACTCGTTTATTAATGCACAATTATCGTGCTGCTGTCCAGCATATTGTTTTTATACTGCTAGTGCTTAGTGTATTTTTAGTTAACGTTTTTCTTAGTTCATATCTTGTTACCGTTTTTCTTTTACTTTTGTACTTTTGTTGGATGTAAATGGGACCCTGTGCACACAATTTTGTTCCGCCACATGTACCACATGTGGTGCGTTTGACAAATAAAGAACCTTGAATCGTTGAATCCTTGAATTAATTATCAGAGGCCTGAAGTTGCTTCTTTTTTTTATTTTTATACAAGAATTAAACTTATAAACACAGCAACACAATGAACCAGGTGATCTGATGGTGTTAGATGGGATGCAGAGACCAGTACAGTGGGTTTGACATCAAACTAGCTACTAGTGATCCCACTGGTCCCAGATCCCACCACAATCCAACCCTGGATCTGACACCTCTCTAAAATGTCTTTAAACATCTGTTTAGTTCCTGGGAAAAAACAATGCAGATGTGTTCTTGTTTCTAGTATTCTACATTGCCTTATGTTTTTGTTACATTGTCTTTTAAATACCATTTTATTTTCACTTGTTAAAAAATAAATAATAATAATTCTCAATGTGTACGCATCCTTTATGATTGTCTATTGTTGTTGTTGTCCACTGTTGTCATCACTCTTTGTTAAAAATCAGGTCTCTCTTGTAAATGAGTCCCCGAGGCTCAATTGGCCTAACCTGTATAAAGGTTGAATGAATGAATGACAGCAAACATTTCTCCCAATCCATGGATTTATGGTTTGTGGGCTTCTTCTTCTTCTTCTTTCGGCTGTTCCCTCCTCAGGGGTCACCACAGCGAGTCGTCCTCCTCCATCTCACTCTGTCCTCTGCATCTTCTGTCATCACTCCAACTACCTTCATGTCCTCTCTAACTGCATCCATACATCTCTTTGTTTTTTTCCTGGCAGCTGCATTTCTAACATTCTTCTACCAATACACCCACTGTCCCTCCTCTGGACATGTCCAAACCATCTCAGTCTGGTTTCTCTAACTTTATCTCCCAGTTGTGCAACATGTGCTGTACCTCTGATAATCTCATTCCTGATCTTATCCATCCTTGTCAC
>JARVLU010000665.1:13670351-13681002 GCA_031762415.1 Simpsonichthys santanae
ATATATAGTGTATATTCATGAAATTATGAATGCACATGGTGCACATACATTGTACTGGAGCTGCTCTGTGGCATTTATTGCCTAGATAGCTGCAAAATCAAAGCTGTTTTTCATTTTCTTTGTCATTGTTTTAATGCTCCTGTACTTCCTGCCTGATGGCAGTACGGTAGTTGTTTTAATTTCATTATTTTTAATTTTCACCTTTATTTTTTCAGGCATAAACACTAAGAACAAATTCTTATTTACGGTTCTGGCCTGGCGTAGATGGAACATGATATGATCTGGGTGCATGGTCTTTTAAAACGTTTGTGACTTTCCTGAGACAGCAGGAGCTGTGCAGATCTTCAAGAGAAGGCAAAGAGCATCCTGTGATCTCCTGGGACAGAGTAATGTTCCCCTTAAGTGTTTTTCTTTGAGCAGCTGTGCATCTGGAAAACCAGACACAGAGGCTGTAGCACAGGACGCTCTCGTTCAACCAGCAGTGGAACGACACCAGTGGTTAATCTCCTGCGACCCAATAATAACATCTCTGCTGGACCTTCTTAACAAGCCCTACTGTGTTCACACCCCAAGTCAGGTCCTCCATGATGTGGACTCCCAGGAAACGGAAGTCTGACACCCTCTGCACACAGTCCCCTTTGATTGGAGTGGTTGTAAGTAAAGTTTATTCATACAGCACCTTTCATAGATATAACATGGTGCTTCACACTAGAAACAAGAAAATATTACATACACTATAATACATATAAACATCAAGTCATACAGTATTAGCATAGAAAAATACAGGTAAAACACATAAAATTGAACATCCAGTTAAGCACATATTTATAAAAGAATGTGGTTGAATGTCTGTTTCCTTTTCCGGAAATCCACAACCAGCTCCTTGGTCATAGTTGTGGAGCAAGTTGTCTGTGTACCATTCTGACAGCCACTTCATCTCTGTAGGCTGTCTCGTCGTCTCCAGAGATTATCCGCCCCATAGTGGTATCATCAACAACAAACTGAGTTTGGGTGGAAGCACTGTCGTGTGCAGAATGTAAAGAGCAGGGGGCTCAGCACACAGCCTTGTGGAGAACGAGCACTTTTGCTGATGACTGAAGAGGTGTGGAGGCCCACCCTGACCCTTTGTGTCATATCTGTCAGGAAGTTCTTAATCCAGAGATAAATGCAGAATAGGAGTCAGTTTACACACCAATCAGAAATGGAGGATGGTGTTAAAAATGGAGCAGAAGTCAATGAAGGAGACGTGTACAGCTCTAGTGCTCCAGGTGGGACAGAGCAGCACGGAGGGCAACAGCAAAGGCATTCTCAGTAGACTTGTTAGCACTGGAAGCAAATTGATGTACAGTATGTTGAATGCAGGTGGGATGAGTGACATGATTTGCCTCTGGACCAGCTTCAGAAAGTTTATTTACAATAAAACTAATGAAACTGGTCTTGACAAAAAACAAAACGGATGGCACTGCTGAGAAAGATTTTAACTGTCAGACCATTGGAACATATTAAACCAGTGTGTGTCCTGTGATCAGGATCACATTCAGTCTTGTAGTCTGTCAGGTAGTGACTGTGCTGTTTGGTATCATGGTGTGTAGTAGACTACAGAAAGGTGTGGACAGAGTTGTCTCAGGAGTTTTGAAAGAAAAAGATAGAGCAGCATGTTAAAGGTAACAACCATTTCCAAGCTGCTTGATGTTCCTGTGACTACAGCTGCACAGATTGTTCAGGAGTTTAAGGTCTGCAGGACAGGAGACAACTTCTCCAGGAGTGTAGAATACTGATGACAGGTTGAAAAGACAAATAATAAAACCAGTAATCAAAGAGTCTAGAACAACTTCTTAAGTGAAGATATACGCTTGAACTTGTGTTAAAGGTGTTAAAACATCTGTTTCCTTTCAGTTTTACCTTCATTTTATGTTTTAATCACTTAATCTAGTCTTTATTATTATAATTAGTTGTACTTTATTTATAGTGCCATCTGCAAACTTTGAACACATTCTGTGCATTTTCAAGCCATATTCTCCCTTTTTGATATAACTTTGAGCATATTACATTTAAATTACATAACTTTTTTTTATTTAACTTTCTAAAGGAGTCATGAGGGATTTTTTTTTCAGCACAACAGTTTATTTTTTAATGATTTTAAATTAGGATTGTATTTCAGATCCTCCAACTCGAGGAATATCTTTTGAAATACTTGCCAAGTATTTTTCAGTTCTTATGTGTAGCTGAGGTTGAGTGTGTACATCAGCTCCATGAGCAAGGCACAGGCTCTGGGAACGTCCACGTCTGTGAGGACCTCTGGTCCCTCCAAGACGATCTTTGTACGAGCTGGATTAGAACCACCATGCATTGAGACAATCTTCATCAGTTCCCCATCATCATCCTGGTTGGTCAGAATAATGTGAATGTTTAAAGTGTTTGCAGTGGGTTGGAAATATCACTTTCAGTTATTTTATGTAAATATTCTCCCGTATCAGTGTAGTTTCAAGTTTTCTGTCACAATGTGTCATTGCCATTTTTTACTTCCTGCTGTCCCCCATGATCAGCAGACAAACATCATCTCTGTCTCTGTGCAGTACAGTGGCGTCTGACTTACCTCCTCTTTGAAGAGTTCCTCCTCCTTAAGATGCAGCATTAGGCCATGGGTGGTAACATCCGTCCTTGTCTCAACAAAATTGTCCTCTGAATGAGAACAACAATGTTAAACTGCTCATCCAGGAAAGTGCTCTTGATAATTACAGTATATAATTTCATCAGTTATAATTTAGTTTTAATTTATATTCTAGCCTATTTTATTATTATCTGACATAGTATTCCCTCATAACAAATTAGAGTTGCAAACAGTTACCTTTTAATACGTCTAGGAGACCATGAACCATCGTACAATTGATTTTGAATTTCATTTCTGACCACCTGTAAATTTTAGGTCCATATTCACTGAACAGGACGGCACTAACAACAGATGCATCAGTCATGATCAAAAGCCCAACATCAACAGAGTGGACATCCCATTTGACAGTAACTTTATATCATTTATTCATACCTCTAGCAGCATGTTCCATATATGCTGAAAATTCATTTTTGCAGACGCCGCGCTTGGGGACAACAGGGACATGTTCATTGGGGAGTACTGGTCCAGCAGGAATGCTGTCTCCAGGCTAACAGTTGTGATCCTCCTGAATTCTTGGTTGATCTGTATAAAAATACAAGGCATAAATAGGCCCAACATGTTAATATACAACATGTGCCACATCAACAATGCAGCACTCAAGATGAAAAACAAGAAAAACTAAAGCTTGTAAACTAATACAAAGAAATGGGCATTAGAAAATTTCACAATGAAATGCAGTTCTAACAACTAGCTTCATAATATTAGACCGCGTTGGCCTCAACATTCGCTTCCTCGCCTGCTTACAGACGCCACATGCTCCATGAACAAATCACTCAACAATGGACCAGCCAGGCAGCTTTTGCTGTTCAAAATTTCATCACCACAACAATGTGTATTGTTTTATCATTGCAAAGTTAAAACTACTGCTACAGAAATTCAGAGTCAGTTTTCACCATTTGGCTGCCACCATAAAATAACATTTACAAAGACTAAAGTCAGGGCTGAATCGCTACACCAAGTAGCTAAGTTTGATGTTGCTAGCTTCAATGTTAGCACCACTAAACGAGGAAAAGTATTCAGTTTGGGCCATAACGACTTCTTGTACTGGGTGCTGATAAAGTTATAGGCTGTTGAATGTTAAGTGAATAAAAATAATTCTACTTGCAGAGTCAAAGTTTTCCAAACTGCAGCTCTCTTCATCTGCTCCGTTCCTTCTAACCCGCATGGTCGATCAGCAGAACCAGTTCAGGCAGGTCAGCCTTGACTCAACTTTTAACGGACACTTACAAGATTTTTAACTTTTACTAACTAAGAAAGTTCATGCTCAATAATCCAGGTACCAAATCATCTAATATTTCTTGTCTTGAACCACTTTGGCTGTGGCTGCCTGCCTGGGAGGAGTCGACGAGGGGCAGGACGGCCTCCAGAATCCATCTTGGCTCCAGCAAACTGGTTGGTCCACTTAAGATGTTTACTGCTTGGTGGGGAAACAGTTTGCTGGAACTCCTCTGACTGATGATGTGACCTCTGGATGGAGGATGAAATGTTTCTATAAAAAGAAACTGTCCCGATGACCCGACTGAGAATTATTGGATTGTACTAACTAAATACACGTCTAAGTTAGTTCAAGGCAAAAATATCTGTTAAAAATCCATTTAATATTGAGTTAAGACTGTTTTGTAAATTTTAATGTAGACCAGCATATTAAATTAAATTATCAGCTCATTATTTTGTGCATTTGTAACAAACATAATATTTCATGCTGAAAAAAGTCTTGATTTTGAGCTCTACCAACTAACCCCATAAATCATTTCTTAGAGTGCAGAGCGAAATTAAATGTTGTTGTAACTCATCGTCCTGGTTTCATTAAAGAGTTGCTCTAGATGCTGATGGCTGTGGGCAGGAAGGATCTCTTCTTACAGCAGATCTGAAGAAGCCTCTGACTGAACTCTGTTGTATGACAGTCTGATGAAGAGGATGCTGAGGGTTGTCTATAATGTTCTTCATTTTATGAAGAATCCTTCAAGATTTAGGGCTGCAGTTGAATTATTATTTGAACTTTTGAGATGTTAATCTGCTGCTCCTAGTTGTTAAAAAAAAAAACACCTTGTTGTAATGGTTACGCATCATAACAAGTGTCCAAAAGTAAAGAAGTTTCAGTAAAAATCCTTCTAGCTGCACAGCATCTATCAAAATCAGAATCAGAATGAACCTTTATTGTCATTGCACAGAAGCACAACAAAATTACGTTTCAGTACAGAAAACATGGGTAGACGGGGATCCCTGAGGCTGCAGCCTCAAGAGAAGCGCTGCACCTTTTGTTTAGATAAGGAAAAGGGAAAACATGAGAAAAGAGGAGGTATAAAAAAAAAATCATATCTCACAGTGTGTCCTCATGGGACACACTGTGAGGTGGCAAAAAAAAAAAACCTCAGCACAGCAGAGCAGGGAAGGAGCAGGAGGGGAAAGCGTCAGGCAGCCTTCACCAAGCAAGAAGGAGAAAAAAAAAGTATATCAAAAGCAAATATCTTAGAATAAATGCAACAGAGCTACTCCAATGTGCAGCCACCTTAAGCCACACAATTCTAGAATACTTTACTAAATACTGACAAACCAAAAAAAAACTTCAGATGAGACAAAACTGGAGCTTTTTGGCAACAAGTCCTATCAGCTCTGTGTTCACAGGCCTAAACACAAAGAAAAGAACTCTGCACTGGAAGTGAAACATCATTATCATTACGTAGAGTTATTCATTTTGTTATGTAGTTTGTGTAATAAAGATTAGAATCATTACGTTGAGTTATTCATTTTGTTATGTAGTTTGAAGGTTATCATTGTCTGAACAAATTGTGAAATAAGGGGCAGACATAATGAGATTTCTTCTTTCTGCTCCTTTCATTTTATCCTATTTGTATTCTTGTATCTGATGAAACTGTTTTTTTTAATTGTTCTTTTAAAATGAATAAATAAACATCAAATCAAATAATCAAGTAATTGGCCAATTGTTTTTTCGATTAATCAATAAATCGGCAACAAAAAAAAACAAAAAAAAGTTTTTGTTTCCACCTCTTTATTCCAAAATTGAATATTTGACTGACATAGCAATTCACACAAATACTGGGTTGCCACTTGACTATTCTGTTAGTAAAATATTGAATAAAAAATAAAAAAGTTAGTCAAATATCTTCAATAAACAATAAATGCACACAAAAATATATACAAATGTATGCTTTATACCCGCACAATATGTAGCTACTTTGTAAAATGTGTCCTTGATGGACGAGTGTAACCTGGATTAAAAGAGTGGATCACTTTTAATCACTGACAGAGGCCTCATGTCAGTGATGATCATTTAAGGATGCAATAATTTTCAGTCGGGTCATCTGGACAGTTTCTTTTTTTATAGAAACGTTTCGCCCTCTATCTGGAGGGCTTCACCAGTCAGACGAGTTCCAGTAAACTGTTTCCCCACCAAACAGTAAACACCTTAAGTGGACCAACCAGTTTGCTGGAGCTAAGATGGTTTCTGGAGGCCGTCCTGTCCCTCGTCGGCTCCTCCCAGGCAGCCACAGCCAAAGTGGTTCAAGGCAACAAAGTTCATGCTCAATCATCCAGGTAGAATGAGAATTATTGGATTTTGTACCTGGATGATTGAGCATGAACTTTGTTGTCATTTATGGATGCTTTGTCAAGACAGCTGCTTGCTGTGGTGTGCATGATGTCTTTCCATCATGTAGGCTGTCATTGTTTGTTGTTTTCTGGAAAGAGAGAATATACAGGTAGTCCCCGGTTTCCAGCCGGGATCCATTCCTATGGCCCGGCCGGAAACCGATTTAGACTTAAACCGGAACTGCTCGCCGTGGCGGCCGTAATCGCGGATTTTCGGCCGCAAAATCGAAACCGAAACTAAATGGCGATCGGTAACGTCTTTTTAAACACGTTTTTTCAATGTAAAACAACTTTGAACGGACGTTTTAATGTGTTTTAATGTGTTTCCAAGCAGTTAGCTAACAAAATACCCTAAAAAAAAAACGAAAAAATATAAAATGCTGCATAAAAAAGGCAACGTATGGTGCGATGACATCACTGGGGGCGGCGCCGTAAACGCGAAACGCCTTAAACCGTAGACGCCAAAAACGGGGGACTACCTGTATAGAGCAGATGGCAGAAAAACAATTGTGGAAACATCAAAAAAACATTCAAGCAGAACTTCCAAGGTCAAGGTACGTCACTTTCTGATTGCATCTTTCATCACATTTTGACTCATAATCATACAAGAAGTCCAAAGAGGCGCCACTATTGAAAGAGAAACACAAAAACGCTAAACCAAACGCATGTTGACAAGCCCAAAGTTATTGAGAGAAGTTTCTGGAATGACTTTTTTTTTTTGTGTGTTTTTCAGCTATTCCTTTCTCAGATGTCCCCACAGGAAACTACCTGTCTCCATATCCATGTTCTTTTGGCAGTCCAGGGAGAGACCATTTATTAATCAACTTTATACTAACGATGCTACAAGCAGCTATAAAAGTGTGACTTTTTTGTTTTTGTTTTCAATTTTATCTTTTTGAAACAAAAAGTCTTATTGAGTGCTTGGTGTTTCTGTCGTCAAATGTAGACCCATTTGTCAATTTGTTGAAAGGCAAACTTGCTTGTTCAACATTCATATGGACACGTCACAGCAGCTAGTGTCCTCAACGTCCTTTAGGAAAGTGCTTTAAAGCCCATTTGGTCACATTATGGAGGATTATCCCAAACAATGCAACAGAAACCACTGACAGACGGAAATATAAACCTTCAGTGGGATCCTTGGAGGATGATTAGGTCTGAAGTTAGCAAATCCCTGATCCACTAATGAATTAAGACTCCAGTGAAGAGCAGCATTCTTTTCTTGATGACAGCTGACGATTTTCGAAAATTTCTTTTCAGCTTCCATGCTTAAGCAGACTTATTGCATGAAGGGAGAACTGAAACAAAACATTTACTTCTCCTGTTCAGCTCACAAATTGCACTTTAAACCAATAATATGACCGTTACAGATGGGGGGAGGGGGATGTTTGCTCGTTCACTTCATATTACCGTAGTTGCCTTTTTTTTCTTCCTGCTTTGTACTTGAATGCAGAACAAAGAGTATGGTACTTCCAAATTATCTAGCATGCTGGGTATTTATCAGCTCCGAGACAAATCCCCCCCCAATGCTAAGTGATAGAAAATTCATGAAATAGGTACCAAAAATAAAAAAAAAGTAATTTTGTCCTTACTTTGATAATTAAAAAAAGGGAATTTCTCATTCTTGGCCAATTTATTTCTTTTTTTGTTGTTGTTGTTACTGTTTTCTTGTGTCTCCACTCAGAAAAGGACAGACTTCATTGTGGAGGCAAATCCTTCTTAATTTAGCTGAAAACACGGACTTATATTTACGGGTGAAAAGAAACAGCGATACATTACGGTCAAACAATGTGATAATGGTGATAGGACGGCGCATTGTGCTTGTTTGTAAAGCAATGGTGCAGAGGCCCATAATAGACCAGCATTCAATCCCTGACTTCAGTAATGACTTCGGTAAACAGAGCTTTCAAAATGAGTTTCTAAATCAGTGCATAGAGGCAAAAGAGAGGGAAGGGAGGAGGGGGGGGGTTGTGGTCTTCAACACCCTGGCTTTAATCAGGCATTAGGAAAAGGGAGTGAAGATGTTATGAAAATGCGGCGCTGGCCTTTGTTCGGCGTCTGTCATGGCATTGACTTCCCTGACACAATGCTACAATGCATGACGGATCAAAGTAATTAAAGTTCCAATAATTTACCTTCCTCTGTTGCGTGTCAAGTCTGCCAGACCGGCTGCTCTCAGGCCCTTCATTGATTTCCTCACCACTATCAGAGTGCAATCCTTAAAGACAGGGAGACTCTAGGGCAGGGCGTGAGTGTGAGCGACTGAGTGTGTGTGTGTGTATTTTAATAACTTTCCATGCTCATATAATAGCAACGCTTCAGATGTTTAACCATTAATGATCGTGGACAGATGACGGAGATAGAAGAGTGGAGTGCATCTGAACCCTCCTCACCCATTCCCTTTATGTCAAATCACTCTGAAGTTTCTGTCAAATGCACTGCGGTTTTATGTTTCCTCTCCGACTCAGAGTGGACAAACTGTGGCTCGTCTGCTTCACCTTGTTAAACTTCAGAATCGGAGAAACTCACATGGGATTCAGGCACCGGTATGTGAGGATTGTGAAATCGTTATCGGTGCACACAGGAGTACTTCTGTCTAACGACGAGGCCTGGGATTGATGCAACGCTTAAGCGAGACTCCCTGTTGTCGTGGTAGCTCAGTTTCTCCACAACAGGATGAAGAGAGAAGGAAAAGAAACTTCCCTCGCGCGTGCATTTTAGGTTACTTTGTCATTTTCCATCCTTCGGTTTTCCCTCTAAGGCACGACAATGTGTCATTGTCATTTTGCAGCCAGTTTCTGCCGCATGAGGTGGTGGTGGTAAAAGAAACGGTGAGGGGGTAGCGTGTGTGGAGGGGGAGAGTTCCTTTTGAAGGCTTACTACCCCCAAACCCGCCTCTCCTCCCCTGACGAAAGTTAAATGGTTGAAGTATTCCTGTTCTGAGATGTGATTAGCATGTCACACATTAAAAATGCCATATTAAATAATCCCATCCTTCAGGCTTTACTTCCTCACCAGGTATTAGCTTAGACGAAGAATAATCCTAAGCTATTTGGAAGTAGGGAATCCACATAAAGATCTTGGCATTTGCTGTTTGAATTTTTCCCGATCTGCCTGCTAGGTGCGTTGCTCAACCGTCTTACAGCGCAGACAGCGAGGGAAGTGGAGCCAGAGCGCTTAGAGCTCACCGCCACGGCGCCAGGTTTTCCACGTCTAATCTTGTCTTTCTTCTGCCTCCCCATCAAGACACAACCTCTATATTTCTTTCCCCACCAGCTGAGGTGCAGCGTAGTGCAGGAGTCACAACTGAAAGTGTCTCTCTGTTTGACTGATGAATGTCAAATAGTTATACGCACACTGCAGATTAGGTTCTCATTTGTTTAGCAATGATATCCATCCATCCATTATCTTTAACCACTTCTTCCTTTTCAGGTCACAGGGTTCAATGGTGCCCATATCCAGTAGTCACTGTGCAAGAGGTGAGGTACAGCCTGGACAGGTCGCAAGTCCATTACAGGGCCACATAGAGACAAACAGGGCAAATAGCCCAACAAAGTTAAGTTAGGTCCCCTGTACAGTTTCTGTTTTTGTTGAAACGTTTTGTTGATTGTCTATTGTTGATTGTCCAAGGAAAATCTACTGTTGTTGTTGTCATCATCCTTAGTTTGTAGCCAGGTCCCTCTTGTAAATGAGTCCTTGAGGCTCAATGAGATTAACCTGCCTAAATAAAGGTTGAATGAAAAATACTAGTGTCACATGATTCATTTGTAAATGTCACTTTGTTAGATTGCATTACTGATATTTTGTATCTGCAGGAGTTAAGGGTTATTTTAAATGTTACAAACACAACAGTTAGTGCAAACAGGGCTTGATTGGAAGATTTTATCCTTAGTAGGTTCTTTAAAAAAATGCTACAGATTTGTTAATAGTAAAAGGCATATTTTGAATGAATGTTACAAATGTATTAATTTGTACAAAACAGTTAATAAAATATTTTTAAAATATACTGAATTTCAAATGTTACATATTGAGATTAACATAAAATAAATAGTGTTTTATGTTTAAATATCAGTTTTCTGCTGTAGTAAATCATCAGTTTTGTCCCCTTTGTTTGGGACTGGAGCCAATCTCTGCTGCTTTTGGGTGAAGGCAGGGGACACCCAGGACAGGCCTCCAGTCCGTCACAGAGACAGACAAAGAGACAAACAACCATCCACACTCCCAGTCACAGCTAGGAACAATTTACATTTGTACAGAAGAGCCAAAAAAGGGATTCATGTAAACGATACATTTGAATTACAGGTAGTCCTCGGTTCCCGACCGAGATCCGTTCCAACGACATGGTCGGATACCGATTCAAACGTAAACCGATAC
>JARVLU010000665.1:13779633-13790554 GCA_031762415.1 Simpsonichthys santanae
TCGAGGACTCATTTACAAGAGAGACCTGGCTACAAACTAAGGATGATGACAACAACAACAATACAGCAAATGTTTTTTCCTTGAACAATCAACAATAGACAATCATAAAAGAGAAGTACAGAATATTTTTTTTTTAACAAGTTAAAGCAAAGATGTCAAAAGTTGCTAAAACAGACAGACCACGAGTCAGATGCAGAAAATCAGGAAAAGGAACATGTCAGCATTGGTTTTAAAACTGAGGTACAGCCATTTTTTTTTTTTTTTGTTTTGGGTAATGAGTCAGTGGGATAGCTATGTAGAATAAGGTTGATTATAAAAGTTAACAAGTACCAATGATTACTTTCTGGTAAAATACCTCCAGTAATTTGTGAAATAATTTGCTTTACTCATCCCCTGAATCACTGGTAATATTTCACCTCTACGACCCCTCCTGATCTGCGTCATCAATCCTTCAGTCAGAGAAGGGGAAACTTCAAAGATGGCCCACGACAAAGTCCGAGTGGCACGGCTCAAACTCTATTGTGTTTGCACAACAATGGAGAGCGGTTAAAGTGGAGACTGTTATCAACGAAAGGCCACCAGGGACAGTTCCTGTCTCATTGTGAGCCATTGGAGCAGATTGTGATCACCGGAGTTCAGACTAAATATAATAGGGCGTAAGAAGACACACCTGAGGTTTATCTGATAGGAAATGAAGCGGGCACAATGTCCTAAAAAAGTATCCTGGCCTGATTTTATTGTACGTTTGGTGTGCGCTCTTGCAAGTGTCACACTTAACGTGGGTGTGCTCCCCCCCCCCCCCAACCAAGAACACAACATGTGGACAAAAATCCACGAGTATCCTTCATAAAAAGTCAGTGTGACATATTTTAATGATAAAGCTGTGGATGAATTGTTTATGGTGCTTTTAAGTGTTGTGTGTGTTTTTGCGTTGAGGCTTTGTGTGAGTTAGGAGTGAATAATTCAGAGAAAAAAGCCGTTTGTTTTTTAAGAGACGTAGCGAGTGGGGGGTGGGGGGTGGGCAGCAAAGGCAAAGACACATCTGAAACATATGGGAGGAAATCACATTGAAAGCAGTGAGCAGTAAATTAATGGTAACAGATGCCAAGATGTCTGGGTAGTGTGCGAGTTTTTTTTTCCCCTCCTCTTTTCTTGCTTTTGTTTTCTCCGAGTGCTCTTGCATTTTTAATGTTGAGAAATAACAGAAATAAAGTTGTCGTTCGTGCGCGTTTGCATCGTTGTCACTTCTTTTATCGGAGCACTACAGCTCATTTCGCGAGGAAAATGTCAAACTGCTACTCGGCTCTACCTGTCTCTGCAGCTATACCTTTCGGAACCCATCGGTCCTAAGTCACGGCGGCGAAAGCTTTTCAGCACCATGAATTATTGACGTTACCTCGATGATGCAGGCCTGCGCCGCTGATGAGATAAAACAGAGCTGTGGCTTCTCTGTTTGCCCCCCCTAAGGAGAATATTCTGGCATTTAAAAAATGTGCAGCTTCAACTGTGTATGCGTGTGCGTGTGCTGGTGCACGGAAGGTTGGCCAATGTCCAAGCATGAGCTGCAACAAAGACAACCTTGCTCTTAATGGGACATATCTGGGAGATGGAGGAGCTGGATACATGAAAGCACTGTGATCATTACACTGATAGCAATTATCCTTCAGGAGGCTCTAATGGTGGCGGCCTTTCTTACACACACATACACACGCACATGCGCGCACACAAAGAGAGAAGCTTGCAATCAAGGGTGGCGGGCAATTAAACGCAATGCTTTTTGGTGAACCTTTAACGACGAACAAAGCCTGACAAGGAGATTTAATTTGAAAAAGGGCGCATCGTCTTGGAGAACAAAAGGGAAAATCAGGACAAGAGAGCGACAAAAGATATTAATGTTGTTTATTAATCTGTTCTTAATGTGTTGCAGTGGCCTGGTAGGGGGGGGGGGGGGTTTGAGGGGGGGTGAGGGGTCTCTGGAGTCGAGCTGTGTCTTTGGCAAGAGTATGATTGAGTGCAGGGGCCGGTGTGTCGGAGGGACAAAAACAACAAGGTAATTAAAGCTTAAAGCGTGCAGTTTATGAGCCGCCATCCGTGACAGCTTAAGGTGTCTTCCATCCCAGCACCCCCCCCACCCCCCAAACAAATAATAAGTCAGGTAATTGTCATTGTGCCACTCCGTGTCAGTATTTATTAAAAGGGTAATTCGTCTTCATGGGGGAAAGCCGGGGAAAAAAAGCAGGTAGGTTTATTTGTCATAACTCGACAATTTATCAAATCAGGGTTTTTACAGAAGAACGGACAAACAAACAGCAAGAAATCATCTCGAGGTTGTGTGTCTGCGTGAAAAGTTGCCACATGGAGAGACATATTTGAGTTAAAAGTTTTCAGCCCCTCCCTTCGCCGCACACACGAATGTTGCATTCTTTTTTTTTCCGAGTGTTCTTTTCTATTCTTTCAAAGTGCATCGGGTCGACCAAAGAGAACGCTCCCCGTTGTTCTTTCCCCGCGCAGTTGCAAAGAGGCGGGTAAAAAAGTTACAAGGTTGTCCCCCGTGGGGTTAGATTTCAAACAGCACCTGTCAAAGCAGATGGGGCATTTAAATAAGAGTCTTTAAGAGGTATTTGTTACAGCGGAGCTCAGGAGTACCTGCTGTGCTCGCCGATGCTTTTCACGGCTGTCGTCGCTCGCGCAGAATCTGTTTGCTGTGTTTGCAGGGATAAACATCACATTAAAAAAAAAGAAAACCCACTGAGGCCACAAATTACACCAGAGGACTGCATTAATGTAGCTGCTGAGGCAAGAGAAGTATGTGCGCTCGTACTACTGTGTACAGAAGGATGTACTGCATGCATTTATGTTGGTATACCTTTACAATGGGATCAGGATATCATCTACAAGCAAATAAAAAAGTTAAGTTTCTAACGTGTTTCTTCACAATAAATGACAATATCCTGATGCACGCTCAATTATCCAGGTAGAAAAATATATAAAAGTTGTCAGGTCCTCTGGAAGGATAAAACCAAAACAAATAAAAAAACTTGAAACGTTTCGTCTTTAATCCAAAAGACTTTGTCGGACCGAGGATCTGTAGCAAACTCAGTCTTATAAATAGCACCTTCTCGTAGTGGATCAACCAGTTTGATGCTGACATTCAAAACTAGCTGTTCACATGATAAAGGAAGATCATCAGCCTAATGATGGATCGTTAGTCCCGTGATGGCGGCTTGCTATTCACAGAGGGCTGAGTGATACTAGCAATAACAGCATTGTAAGTTTTTATTTTTGTCAATTAGCTTAATTTAGCTATTGCTAAGTAATAAATATAATACTAAAGTATAATAATTGCTAAGTTAGTAATAATAGTAATTAATAGTATCACTCATCCCTCTGTAAATAGCAAATGGCCATCGGAGCACTAATGATCAGTCAGTGGGCTGATGGTCCATTATCATTCAGTTCAATTCAGTTTACAGGCGATCCTCGAGTTATGAATGAGATCTGTTCCTACGGCGCGTTCGTAACTCGATTTGCTGTAAGTCGGAGCGCCCCCCACGTGGTGTTCGTAACTCCGGATTTTCGCCGTAACTCGAAACTGAAAGCACATGGCGAACGGTAACGGCGTTTTAAACACGTTTTTTTCATGTAACACAACCACAGCATACTTAGAATGCCGTTTTAATGTGTTTCCAAGCAGTTAGCTAACAAAATACCCATTAAAAAAAAAACATAAAATGCTGCATAAAAAGGCAACGTGAAGTGTGATGACATCACTGGGGGCAGCGCCGTAAGTCCGAAATGCCGTAAGTCCGAAATGCCGTAAGTCGATGGCGCCGTAAGTCGGGGACTGCCTGTATTTATTTAGAGTCAAATCACAACAAAGTTTTCTCAGGGCACTTTTCAGGAACATTCACATACATAGCCTACATACATAGCAGACACGTATCATGTGAACAGCTAGTTTTGAATGTCAACAACAAAATGGTTGATCCACTATGAGAAGGTGCTGTTTATAAGACTGTGCTCGTTACAGCTCCTCTGACTCATTCCAGTTTACAATCTAAACCAGCAGATGGCGGTAATGCTTCAAGAAAATTGTATGCCAACCACCAATAAAAGCCAAAGAAGAAGCTCCTAGGACTGATGAAGTCGGATTAAAGATGAAACAGGATTAGTTGGGTTAAAGACAAAACGTTTCAACAAGTTTTTTTATCCAATTTAACTTTTTTAAGAATAAATGACAATATTCCTGAAAATGAAAACTAAAGAAATAGCCTTTTCTGCAAAGTTATAATTTGAATGCTGAGGGCTGAATGACTTCTGAGATATGCTGAAGAAGCTGAAACAAAATTATGATAAAATTAAGAGCATAACAGCCGCTAAAATCTAAAAGGAGCTACATGCTAACAAAGCTAGATGTAGCAAAGCTAGCTAAAAGCAGAGGCAGGTCGGTTAAAAGTTAAAAGTGGAAAAAGTTGTACTAGAAGTTACAAGTATAGAATTGCTAGTTAGAATATTAAATAAAGAAAATGCTGGCTAAAAATAGCAAAAAGCTAGCTAAACAAGCAAATAGGTAAGTAACAAAAACATGCATGTTAGTTTGCCTTCAGGTCCAGGCCTCCTTTGCTAAAGAAATCTGTGATCTCAACGGGAAAGGTTAAAGTAAAGTAAAAAGAAGCAAGAGACTATCCAAGATGGTGTAGAGACAGGGTAGCCGGCTTGGGATCCGAAAGGCCCAGGTTCAGTCCCCGGTCACTGCATACCTCGTGGTGTCTCTGGGCAGCACACCTCATCCCCAAAATGCCCTGAGGGCGCTTTCAATAGCTGCCCACTGCACCACCTAGTGGTGGATGGGTTAAATGCAAAGACTAATTTTGCCATTTTATGGAAACATACAGTGATGACATTGTGTGACATTATTTTATTATTATTATTATAAAAGTTTAAATAAAAAAAGGTTAGTTTGAAGCAAAAGGGAGCAAAAAACTATAAAGTATCAAAAAGCTGGTTAGATAAAAGTAGCAGAATATTGCCTAAAAATAGCACAAGGCCAAACACTAAATGTAGGTAGTTAAAAGTAGCAGAAAGACAATTAAAAGGTAAAAGTAACAAAAGGCTAGCTAAAGGCTTAAAGTAGTAAATTGGTTAAAGGAAGCATAAGAATACAAAAATTAAAGCAAAACGGCTGATGCAGACTTTAAAGAAAACGATGCTTTGAAGGAATTGACGAGATCTCTATGTATTTTTAAGGGGAAAATTTTTGCAAAGACATTTTAAACATTTTAAAAATGTAAGATGTAAATAACAAAACCCACGGCCCCTTAGTTTTGAAATGTCTTGCAAATAATCTTGCAAATGAAATACAAAAGGAGCTGACTGCAATAAGGAAGGTTCCAGAACACCCTGATCTGACCTGATCCAAATTCAAAGCAACACGCTGGTTTGAAGACGTCCACCGCAGAGTCCTGACGGTGCTCAGGGCCTCAGACTCAGTGTGAGCTCACACCTGGGAATTTAGGTCAAGGCCACAGCCAAACATCGCCCTGGACAGATGTGTCCTCAAAACAAACAAACACAACCACCTATAGCACCCTCAGAGTTCTGTGCTGAAAGACATCTGAAACCAAAAAAATTCTATTTCCTGTGAAAATGCTTACTGCTAAAGAACTGGCTGAAAAACAGCTGAAACTAGCTAAAAGCATGCTGAAATGTAGCTGAAATGGAAGAACAAGCCGAAGTTAGCAAAAGAAAGCAGAATGAACACATATTTGCTGAATTAGGTTTAAATGAGTAGAAATTAGTACAAAAAATAGGACATTAACTAAAAAAGCTAAACATAGCAAAAAAAATTGCTGAAGAGTAGCTGAAAAAGCAGAAACTTGAACTTCCAAAAGGAAGTGAAAGGAGATGAAATGAGCTAAAAATGTGTAATTAGCTGAAAAAGCTAAATTTAGCACAAAACCAGACCATTTTAATTATAGAGCACTTAAAACAGCGACAAGGCCAAACAAAGTGCAGTACAAACAAACAAACAATAGGCAACATATAAAAATGAAGTAAAAAACAGAATGTAGACACAAAATCATCGCAGATAATAAATATACGACCAAACACAGATCATCTGCTGTTGAAAGCAACGGAATAGTAGTGAGTCTTTAAACAGGATAGTAGCTGAAATGAAATAGCAGAAAAAGCTGAAAGGAGCAAAACAAGCTGAAATTAGCAGAAATAAGTTACTTAGTCTGAAAGTAGCAGAAATGACTAAGAAAAACTTGAATTTATCTGAAAACAGCTGAAATTAGCTGAAACTGTTTTGAAAAGTAACTGAAAGTGTAGAAAAAGCTTAAATTAGTAGAAGAAAGTAGAAAGAACACATTTGCTGAAAAAAGCCAAAATGTGTATATAAGTAGAAATTATCAGAAAAAAAAGGTGAAATGAGCAGAAAACAGCTGAAAAGTACCTTAAAAAAGTAGAATCAAGCTTAAATGACCCAAAGGAAGTCGAGAGAGAACATTTTTGCTGAATTAGGTTGAAAAAAGTTAATGACTGCAAAAAAATTGTTGAATTACCGGTAACTGAAAAAGCTTAAATTAGCATAAAAACAGCTAAACAGCAGAAAATGTTTAAACTTGCAGGAATCAGATGAAAACAGCATAACAAGCTTGAAATTAGCAGAAAGATGTACAAAAATGTAGTGGTTAGCAGAAAGAATCTGAAAGGCACACAAAACAGCTGAAATTATCTGAAAATAGCTGAAGCTGAAAGAAGTTGAACCAGAACAAAATGTGAAAGGAGCAGTAAAAGGTTATAAACAGATCCAAAGATTTGAAGGATGTAAAATGAGCTCAAGTCATTTCTTATAAGGAAAAAAATAGCAGAAAATGCTAAATATTTCATAAAGCTAAAGTTGCACCAATACCAAAAGTCCTAGCAGGATTGTTCTGAAAGAGCTGAACATTTTGATGTATGATTTGTTGAAATAGTACAAAAATTGCGGGACGAGAATTGCATCGAAAAACGTACGGAAGAAAAATGGATCACAATAGTGGGAATGCTTCATAAACATTCATACAATGATCAAAACAAACAAAACAGTCCTCAGCCTTTTTTTGTTTGGTGTGCCATGTTTTCTATTTAAAACCTCCAGCGAAATCGTGAAAAAGGGCAAATGTTTGGCACCATGCTTAATACTTGACTTAAAAAGCGGAATTGTTAAAGCATTAATTGAGCATCGAAAACCACTAAATCTCTCATCCAGGGATTGAATGCATGGGACAGAGAGGAGGAAGTAGATGACAGGCCTGGAGTTGCCATGTCTGCGAGTGATGCCCTCTTGAGATGACTGTTCTGTCACATTGGCAGCCTGTGAGTTTTAGTACTCTGCGTTTTTCCACCACAGTCTGATGGTGGAGGTCAGTGCGAGAGGCTCACCTCGCCGCCCATCGCCTCAGCACTGGGCTTTCTCCCTGACAGAAAGGAACCTCTGGTGGATTCGGCTTTCCTTTCTGTCACTTCCATCCATCTGTGGCTTTTTCCATCCTTCAATCAACAAAAAATAAATAAGAAATAAAAATGGACACCCTCTTGCTCTTCTCATGCTAAACTTGATTCGGATTGTCAAGGCACTTAAGAACTGACAAAACACTTTCTCTGAACTCGCCGTCATTCCCTCTGCTGTCAGAGGAGATAATAAATAAAAATGACTACTGCGTGGGCGGAGAGAGAAAGGGCCAAAGCCGAACATCAAGAGACGGACAAAGTGTTTCCAGAGGCCTGCAGGGAAACAAACATCCATGTGTACACACAAACACTTAGAACGCAGGCAGGAGGCCCCCCTCTGTTCCCTCAAGGCTTATAAAAGGCAACATGGCAAAGACTTAAAGGCATGGCAGGACAGTGTCCCAGATAATAGGACAAGCTGTCCAGAGTTGATGCTTTTCGCTTTGGTACAACCAAACAAGGCCTAATGTGGCAAGTTGGGAGTTTCAGGGTTGGGTGGGTAGATAAATGAAGTAAAGCCTCGCCACACAGCTGTGAGAGCAAAACTTAAGGTTTGGAAAGACATCAAACTCAAAGTTATGTACAACAGCGCAAATGAAAAGGTATAAAAAAAAAGACATATAGAAATCAGTGGTAAATCCAGCAACATCAGGCGCCACATGAAACAGACACAAACAACAGAATGCCCTTGCTTTGTGGGGGTTTGCAATACTTTGCTAGTGAAGGACAATTGGTCCTCGGTGTAAAGTGAGCGCTTGGCTTTTAACGGACCTCTGCATGCCAAGTCCTCGGCAGGCGACGGCTAGGGACGCTACCTTCGCTGTCATTCAGCCCCATCTTGTCGACTAATCTTCTTGGTGCAATGAAAGAGCTTAACAGCTTTGCAACACTATCCCTCCCCAAATGTCATTATCACAATGTAGTGCGCCGGCCGAGCGTCTCCACCAGCTCCCTGCTTATCGTTTTCTTCATGGGAAGTTGGAGGCAGGCGTCCGCTGACATTCACAGAGCTCTCTCTGCAGTGCTCGTCCTCAGCACGCCAGACAAAACACATTCACAGAACGTCGTTCAGAAGTCATTTCTGTTGTTTGGAGCCGGAGTGTTTGCCTTTGGAGTTGTTGCGCATTGAACTTGGTGTTGAAACAAAGAGTAAATCCTGCACAAAACATGACGTCAGTGTGCAAAATATTGATACTTGGTAAGTAACTTCACATATAACCTATAAAGTATGGTCATCAATCAGCAATTTGAATGAAAATAATTTACATAACACTAAAACATAAAGTTGTGTTATCGCTGAGGATTGTCCTCATATTATCACTCTGTTGGCACAGAGAAAGGGATCTTATTTGTACATCTGATTTCAATCTTAGATTTTAATTTAAATACAGCAAGTGGACACCAATAGATCTTTTAAAACCTTAAGAAATCCACCCATCCATTTTGTTTTACCCACATCTTCCTTTTTGTGTTGAGGGGAACACTGGTGCCCATGTCCAGCCATCAGTGTGCAAGAGGCAGGGTACACCTGGACAGGTCTCCAGTCCATTACAGGGACACAGAAACAAACGAGACAAACAACCATTCACTCTCTCACTCACACCTAGGGACAATTTAGTCACCAATCAGCCTAACATGAATGTTTTTGGTCTGTGGGTGGAAATCGGAGTACCCAGAGAAAACTATGCATGCACAGAGAGAACATGCAAACTCCACCCAGAAAGGCCCCCGGACTGGGATTTGAACCAGGATAACCTGCTGGCTGAGAGGCAGCAGCGCTACCAGTAACACCACCATGCTGCCACCTTATGAAATCTTCCGATATATGTAATAACGGTGAACTTTTGTTGATGTTCAGTAGGCGTGTAACGGTACATGTATTTGTACTGAACTGGCATGGTACAGTACGTTTAATCAGACAAAAAATATATACTGTAGTCATCACACTAATCAAGGAGGATACTTTTTAAAACACTCTACACTAAAGCAAAGCCAGAAGACTGGATGGCACACAGTAGATTAAGGTTGTGTTTGACAGGGCTAAAACTAGACTAGTCAGTGACAGGAAGCAGTCATCCACCTTCAATACTTCTACTGCATCTCCATGTCTCTCTTCCCACCCTCAAACACTAATCCTGTCTTACTTGTGGCTTTTATCCATCTTCTCTCTAGAACAGACCTCCACCGCTCCAGGCTCTCTTCCACCTGTGCCCTACTCTCTACATTGTAGCCCATGGACAGTCCTGCCTGACTTCCTTTGCCATCCTGTCCATATCCAGTGTTTCCCCTACCATTATACAATCGGGTTGCCCCATATACCAAACTGAACTGCACCCCCACTTGGCACTGTAGTGCTAAGCTAGTGGCATGCAACACAGGCGCGCTAAAAAGCTAAAGGCAGTGCTCATGCTATCTCTTCCTTCATGCTGAACCCCCACGTTGAATCCCGCCCCCCACCCCACGCGCTTGAAAATTGTCGGTACAAACGGCGCACAGCTCAGGACGTGTCTCCGTGCCAACCCCAATCGACAAAAATCATGGAAGAGATGAGCACCCTGCCATGGCAAGTTATGAAAATGGGCTAAAAAATTACTCAACATCATTTGGGGAAAAAACAGCAAATATAACTTAAAAAAAGAACATTGGACAAACACAAAAATTATTTACAACAAATACAATAAAAACAATATTACATATTAAGGTCACAGTGGCAATCTACTTTGTGTATTCTGAGCTGTCTTTTTACTGTATTGCTGCTTAGAAATTCTACCATAGTATACAATTAAAATACCATATTTTTTGGACTATAAGGAGCACTTAAAATCCATTATTTTTCTCAAAAATTGACAATGAGCCTTTTAATCCGGTGCACCTTATGTATTCATTCTGGTTGCGCTTACTGACCTTAAACCGATTCTATGTGGTACATGGCGCTCAAGAATCTGCCAAAATGAACTTGTTTCACTTAATGCGCCTTATAGTCCAAAAAAATATGGTATACTAAAGTTTAAATGAATATTTATGCGGTGTTGTCTGTTTTTCAAGAAACAGATCACGGTTCAATATTCTTTATTGTCATTCGCATCATATGCGGTACATGAAGTGGAACAACATTGTGTACTCAAGGTCCCGTTACACCCAAAAAATAGCAAAAGTGTAAAGTATAAAAAAGAAACAGTATACAGGTAGTCCTCGACTTACGACGGAGATCCGTTCTCACGCGGCATCGTAAACCGAATTTGACATAAGTCGGAACATGCATGGTACGTGGCGTTGTAAACACAGTTTTTTCAACGTAAGACAAAACCAGCGTACATTCTGTACCTTAAACATGTACAGTACTGTACATATTTCCAAGCAGTTAGCTAACACAGTACCCTACATAATTATCAAAAAACACATAAAATACTGCACAGTACGTTTC
>JARVLU010000665.1:13922314-13944873 GCA_031762415.1 Simpsonichthys santanae
GTTAAAACAAGTTTGTATTGTTTCTAGAATATTGTTCACGGGTCTGTTTTTCAACAAAATAAGATTGAAATTTGAAGACGCATTGTGACCATACAACATCTAACAGTTCTGCTTATAAACAAAATCGGTATCGGACAAAATCGGAATCGGCAAGTCAGACTTTGTAGAAATCGGTGATCGGTGATCGGACAAAAAACTGCAATCGGTGCACCCCTATTGCTTCTTTCTGCTTTTTTAGCGGTTTTTGCTAATTTCACCTATTTCTAGATAATTTCCACTTTTTTGTGATCATTTCTGCTTCTTTCAGTCTAATTGGGCAATCATGTTCTTTCTGCTTTCTTCTGCTAATTTAAGCCTCTACCTTTTCAGCTACATTTTTAGCATTTTTTTTAGCTATTTCAGCTGTTTTCAGATAAATTCAAATTTTCATGGTCATTTCTGCTACTTTTGCCTGATTAACTTCTTTAGGCTAATTTCAGGTGTTATTTA
This sequence comes from Simpsonichthys santanae, assembly GCA_031762415.1. Lineage (NCBI taxonomy): Eukaryota > Metazoa > Chordata > Actinopteri > Cyprinodontiformes > Rivulidae > Simpsonichthys > Simpsonichthys santanae. The sequence continues at coordinate 13,922,804 of JARVLU010000665.1, forward strand.
TCCTCCTTTCAGTTTTTTTTGTTTCAGCTTTCTCTGCTCTTTCAGCTACAGTTTAGCTCTTACTTATATGCTTATTTTAGCTTTTTCAGCTAATTCCACATTTTTAGCTAATTACAGCTCTTTCTGCTTACTTCTGGTAGTTAAAGCTTTTTTCTGCCCTTTTAGCTAATTATCAGCTATTTTAGCTATTTCCTAAATTTTTAGGTCATTTCTGCTTATTGAAATTAATTAAGCAAATACAGCAATGTTCTTTGTGCTTTCTTCTGCTACTTTAGTTTTTCCATTTCAGTTACATTTCAGCAGGTTTTGTTAAGCTAATTTCAGCTGTTTTTCAGCAAGCTCTTCTGCAATAAGCACTCACACTGCATTTTCACAGGGAATTTCATTTTAGTTTACTTATAGTTCCGTCCAGAACCTTCTTTTGTACCTTTTTAGTTGTTTTTAGTTTGAGCTTAAAAACCTAAAACAGAAATTTACTTTGGATCTTCTGATAATACATGTTGAAGTTTGACCAGTTTGACCTCTGCCTTAGATTTTATGTGAGCTTCGGTTGCCAACTTGTAAATATTTACAGTGCGCCCTTATCTGTGTCAACTCCATCCAGAGATTTCAGCGCAAACGTGAGGTGAAGGCTGCGAGAAAATCAGTGCGGATTTGTTTTCACCCTGACGTCAAAGCAATATTTGACTCAGTTTCTGATGAGTTGGTGGGAATAAATAGGTTGAAAGAGAAGCAAACTACTATTTTGTCTACTTGTTTGGATTTCTGTATGTGAAGCTTAGCTCCGCGGAGAATTCAAATCTTGAGCCCCGTCTTTACGTTCCTGTTAGCTGCAGACATCGATCCTCTTGCACACCAGGGTAAAGTTGCATCAATATGGTGAAGATGAAGCAGCTTTTGTTCTCTCTCTCTCCCTGAACAATCATCAGTAGCACCGATCCGGTGGTTCAGTTTCTGCTCTGCTACACATCAAACTTTACTCGAAACAGTGTTTGAACTCAGTCGTTAATGAGCAGCCACCGATTTCTGTGTTCTGCCCCATTAACACAAGGATTATTTAGATTTAGAAGATGCTCACTTCAGTTAGGTATCCTGCCACCAGGCTGCCAACAAACAGCCACTTTTCACTTTTGTCTTTAGCTAAACGTGCTTTCATTTGGCTTTCCTGCTGAGATGGTTATCTTGGTTTCAAACTTTGTCCCTCGTTTGTTGCAGGGGTTTGTTTCCAGACCCCCCACCCTGCAACAAGTGAAAATCTGCGAAGTAGCAACGTTATATTTATTTTAGGATTTATAAACACTTTCCACACTCTTGCAATGTTTTAAACTCTTAAACCGATGTCATTTTAACAACATAGATACAGTACTACTGTATATGTAGCTACTAAATTTTGCTTACCAGCATGTCCCCACTTGGAGGTCCTTGTGGGGCGGTTGAAAAAGATGAAAAAAGTCCTGGTGGGCTCCGGATGGAGCGCCGCACCTTTGGCGGTGCGTGTCCTGCTTGGAAGTCCTCGTGGACCAGCTACAAGCTCTCAAGATTCACTGATGGGCCTGGAGGTCTGGTTCTGCTCCGGTTCAGTGGGTTTCGTACGGCTCTTTCCACTATCCTTCCAGTTTTTAATAATGCGTTGGACAGTAGTTCTTAACCCAGTTTTAGTAGTTTCTACAATCTCCTTAGATGTTTTTCTCTGCTTGATGCCAATGATTTGACCCTTCTCAAACAGACTGACATCTTTTCCACGACCACACGATGTGTCTTTCAACATGATTGTTGAAGAAATGAGAAGCAACTCATTGCACCTGTTGGGGTTAAATAACTTGTTGCCAGCTGAAAGATAATCGCCCATGCAGTAATTATCCAATAGATGGCTCATACCTATTTGCTTAGTTAAATCTAGGTAGAGACTTTTTTTTTTGGCTAGGCAGTGTATGTTTCGAGTAGTTAAAAAAATGTGATATGGTACCTTCCCACAGACTTTAACAAGTCTTGGCAAACACAAAAACAGTTATAGCTCAGTCAATTTAGAAAAAAAAAAAAGTGGTATGGTATTGTCTCAGGTTCATCACATACGTGCTAAACTTTGGCATGGAAGATGATGAGCTTGAGGTGTTTTATTTATTTATTTATATATATTTTTTTCGAGCTTCCAGCTCTTGTCCCATTTTTCTCTACCTGCTTCTAATTCTTGCATTATGCATTAGGCTCTGGCAGCACAGGTGTATTTGTTAAGGTCAGATGTAGTCCCGATTCTCCCTCTGGGCCCAACTAGTCGGACCACCTTCTTCCAGGGTTGTGTATCATTTCGTGCTTCAACACCCTGGAAACAATGAGCTCCACCAGTTTGTGTTTGCGCTGGTAAAATGTTGACCCAAGGCGGCTTGTTGCGAATGCCGGTTGTGGAAAATTACGACCCTCCTGCAGTCAGAACGCTGGTTTAAATTTATCCTACAGCCAGGTGGTGTGTGCTGAAGCATGGATGATGGATTTTGGTGATGCAAGAGTTGAAGATTCACCTGTTCTAGTCTTAAGTTTTGCATCAAAATGTAGTAGATGTGGTAAAAAAATAAAATAAAAGGTCCAGGTGAGCTTTGGAAACACTTGCACTGTTTGTTTTAACTTGCGCCTCTGGAATAAGTTGAGCCTTAATCGTCTTCTGACAAGACTTAGTGGATTTGTCTTGTTTAGATGGGATAAAAAGGAGCTATTTTGAAATCTTACAATGAGATTTCAAAGGCCTAAAGCTCCCTAAAACCCGCTCGCCACATGAATGGCTGCCGAAACTTTCGCCACAATTAAAGGCAATTTAAAAATAAAACGTTAATTGCCACCGAGGGGGATTTTCCTCTGCAGCAGATATTTGTTGCAGCCTGCTCAAGAGATCCTTGGACTCGTGTTGCCACACAGGACAGAGGTGAAGGAATCGGAGGAAAAACATCTCGGTATAGGTTTCTGAGGCAGATTTAGGGAATGTTCCACAGTGCAAACAGGCTAAAGCAAAAGCAAAACCTCTTTTTTTTTTTTTTTTGAGCTGTATTGTAGAAGGGTCTAATAGTCATACATATTTAATCCAGCCTCCGTAGAGGAAGCAGCAATATATGCTTGAAGCACGATCACTTTAGCTGCACTGTTAGTTTTCCTTTGGTAAACATAGTTGGTAATAAAACCAAGACTGTCTTCTGTAAAATATGAAACGCTTCTCTGTGTTAAGGTTTTGAGCTGTCTCTTTGAGTATTATTAGCTCAGACTGATTTGGATTAAACTATCACCTTTAGTGGAGATTTTAGCCTGACACTTAAAGATCTTGAGGACTATTTCATCTTGAACTAGACCACTTGATGTACCCGAGAGATTAGTCCAAGCTGGCCCTCTACTGTAATTAATGCATCCTGCAGATGTTGCTTTATGTGCTTGGGAGAGTTTCAGTCTAGACTGGCTGGCTGCTCTGACAGAGAGGGGCCTGCTTTGATCCCTGATTAAAAACTGCGAACTCTACATTCATCATGCTCTTGTTTCTAGCTCTCTCAAGAGTTCTCACCCGCTTTATGCGTCCGCCTTCCTCCCCCTTTTTGTTTTGGACATCATCTGCCAAGATTCCTCGCGGTCATGAAGATCTTTTTCACCTTTTATCACCGCTGAGATATAACAGTTTGGGAATGTTGTTGGATGAGCGCTGTTCACTCGTGATCTTGCTGTTGCTTTTTGTTACTCCTGATAGAACGTGAGAACAGAGAACCATCGGGAAAATGTGCTAAAAGTACCAGAGCGATGCTTCAATCAACCGTTGTTCAGCTCACGCATGTGACTTGTCTTTTTGCTCCCGTGGCTCACTTGTTACTCCCTGCCATCTTTTTTGACATGCCAGGCAGGTGAAGATGGGATATGTTCTGACTCAAAAAGCTTTGTTTTTCTACAAGGGGTGGAAAAACAACAGAGAAAAGCTTTTTTGTTGTGAAAAGTTTGCGTGAATGCTGAGTGGTTTTTCTGAAACGATGAAGAAATTGAAAATGAGTCGAATAATACCTAAACTTTCAATGTTGCTTGAAATATTTAAAGAAAATAAGACACAAAGAGCAGAACAACAAACGGAGAAAAGCAGAAAAACGGAGGATAACATAGGCAAGCAAGAAAAAGACGAAAAGCATGTACAAGAAGGCAAGGACATATGTAGGGGTGAAAAAAGAAAGCCAAAAAGGATGAATGGGGAGACAAAAGAAGCATGCTAAAATATGCGTCAGCTGAGAGACAGACAAAAAAAGATGTATAGGACATAGAGTGACTAAAGGATTTGAAGATATAAGATATACAGAGAATTAAAAAAAAAACACAAAAACACATAAGGATGCACAAAAAGACTCCAAAGAGACTTTGACACAAAGATACTAAAAAACACAAGGAAATTAAAGGCAACAATATAAAAGACAAACAAAGCATAAGAGGACTTAAAAGGACACTTAAGGAGACAGAAAAAGACAACGAACACTTAAGAAAACTAAAAAATGCAAAACTTTAAAAGACAAGAAAAATATGCGTTACACGTAGAAAAAATGTGTTGAATGATTTGAAGAGTTCTCAATGCCTTTGAATAAGACGAAAAAAAAAAAAGTAAATACAGTAGTCCCTCACTTATGGTGGGGCTTATGTTCCAGAGACCCCCGCGATAGGTGAAAATTTGCGAAGTAGGGACTTTGTATTTATTTTAGTATTTGTATATATTTTAAGGCTTTATAAACCCTTTCCACACTCTTGCAATGTTCTTAACAATGTTCTAAACTCTAAATGCTGTAAAAGAGCTCAGAAAAAAAGAGCAGACGAACTGACTGGCCACCTGTATTACTGGGACATTTCCCGGTGGCCTGGCCCGCTCAGTGATCGCTGAGGGGAACTAAAGGCTTGGGTCTGGTCGCCCTTGATTATTTTAAATAAGCAATCCATGCTGCTCACTCAGGCGTCTGCCTCACTGAAGCTCCCTGTGGGGTAGCGATATGGAAAGACAGACCCCTCCCCCTCCTTTCTTTTTCTGAGGCTGTCTCTCACAGCAGAGCAGAGAAAGGAGGGGGCCCTCGGCGATCTCTGAGCGGGCCAGGCCATTGGAAAATGTCGTGGCGTTCCATATGACCAGTCCGCCCCTCAGCACAATACTCTGGTTGGTTGCCTTTCGTCATTCAGCCAATTGTCTGTCGTGTATACAAGCTTGCATTGAAAATCTGCGAAAGATTGAGTCGGCGAAAGTCGAACCGAGAAGTTTTGAGGTATTATTGTATAAATATTTCTAAATGTATAAAACATACCAAATCTAAAACCCATAATCCCAGCGTCCTGATTAATCTGAACTTTTTGATATCTGAAAGACTGAATAGTCTAAAAAACCTACAGAAGAATCTCTAAACAGGAAAACAGAAAATTCCAGTGTAAACCCTTCAGATGGCTGTGCTTTACCTCAGTGAATAAAATTCTGCTCCTACTGCACCGGTCATCTAATCCCAATTAAAAATACACAAGCGTCTGTGTTTTATTTTGGCTGCAGTGCCTCGTGACTAGGACGTGTCATTAGTTTACACTAAATATATAAAGCTGGGAGTCAGCGGGGTCGTCTGATGGCCGAACGCGTGCAAGAGTGGAATTTATTGACCTCAAACGTTTATTGGTTTGCAAATGTGATTCCGAATGGCCACATGAGAGGACTCTCAGCAGCTTGGGATCTGGTGTGGACTAACTCTGACCACATGGAAGTATTTCTGTACACGTTTGGTGGGATGTTTGAAGCACAATTAGTTTTTCTTAAGCAGTGAATTGTGGGATTCTGTGGGTTAAGTGGCTTGGATTTATAAAGATCCAATCACGTATAACGACTTGTCTTCCTTGTGTTCCTTCCTCCTTCCCCTCTTCATTCTGCACTCGGTGATTGCTTTGTTTATGAAAATGAATTGAAAAGCTCGTGTGGACTCAAAGATGGTGCGATATTTCTGCAAATTCCACACTAACTTCGGCTTTAAGCCCAAGTGGCTCTTAATAAATCCTTCAAACATATCCCAGCAGTTTAAGCACAGAGGGGATGTAGGGAGCTTAGCAGAGCTCTCTACTGTATCAAGGACAACAAGGTGCTTTTAAATCACTCATTGTGCGATGAATGTACGGCATCGGGGTTGAGCACATCCAGACTTCTTCTTCGTGCTCATCGTGTTAGACGACTTTCAGAAAGAGGCTCCCGACCTGTCCGCAGACTGGCTCTGTTAGCCCTAATTGAGGCGGAGGCTGGTGCGTTCGGGCATACCAGTGAGGATTAGAAGGATTGAATTCAGTTGCTGAGTGTGGTGGTTTTTTAAAGCCCCCCCCCCCCTCCTCCTCCTCCTCACCACCACCATGGAAAGAGTGCAGTCTTTGTGCCCAGCTCAGAGAGCCAACCACCCCTGCCATGTCACAACGGCGTCTGATTGAGCGTTAATGTAGCACTCCAGAGAGTTCCAGGCTGCTCTGTGAAATTACTGTTTACTGTAAAATTGTCTCTGAGCTGAGACGAGGCTCTTACCTCCCTGTTTATCCAGTCACTGCTGCTGGAGGGAAAAAAATGCAAATACTGTAGTCTCATTATATAACTTCCCCATAGCTTCTCCAAGAAACTCAAGTCTCCTGTCATCTTCTTTGTGATTTTCACAATTAAGATTCTTTAGGTTGATGGAGTTCTCTCGCAATAGAGAAATTCTGATTTGCGACCTTTCGTTAGTGTGATGCATTATCAAACCGTAAAAGAAAAGGTGATAATCTAGCCATGGGCTACAACGTGTGATAGTCAAGCCACTATAAATGGTATAAAAAAGGTGTTTATCCATGCCAGCCAGGAGCTGCCCTGAAGGCAGGTGGGTTGGATGTACATCTACCCAACAGCTCTCACATTTTGGTGTCAGATACTCTGTGTAGATAACCGACGTGGAGAATCTTGTCTTTTCTTATGCTGAAACAATATTGTATTTTACACCGCAGAATTTAAAATACACTGTGAATTAGTACTTCATCAGTAAGCACTGGTTTCTGGATTTGGGTGGGGAGATGTTGGCTGACATGGGGGTTGGGGTGGGGAGGGGCAAAGGTTATATGTTGCTTTTAATAATGGTTTTATGACGTGGATGATTTATTTACAATCTGCTGTAAAATTTTCCAACATAACAACCCCCATAGTGTGATGTTTACAAGCCGAAATGTGATTGCAGTAATAAAACTCCTGCAAGTTGACAGTGATAACTGTGTTATATTCTTAGGGTGATAATGCAAGTAGTACTTAATGCTGGGGGGCTGTCAAATGTTTTGGGTTCAGGGACCCCTCATAACCCTCATGTTTATTACAAAAATGTTCATTAATTTGTCTCTTCAATGCAATGGAAATATTTGTGTAACATAAATACAGGTACAAGCGGGGCGCACCACCCCACCAACAGAACTGAGAGCCCTGAGTACCGAACCCCCCACAACCACCAGTCGGCACTGACATAATGCTAAACTAGCAGCTCGCAATGCAGGTGCACTATCTAAAGACAGCCTCTTCCTTCATACTGAACCCTCACGCTGCCCCCCCCACCCCACCCGCCGGACAGAAATCACGGATGAGATGAGCGCCCCACCATGGCAAGTTATCTAGGGAAAACACTGAGAATAACATGACAAAGCACAGACATAGGCTTTTGGCGACTACCCAGTCGTGGGATTTTAAAGTCAAAACGTCATAGTCGGAATTCTTTCGGATTTTAACTTTTGTTGTGTTTTATGCTTTCGCAAACGAGCTGTTTTTTGTCAGCCTTGCATCCAATTTGGATGATTCCGAGACCCACAAGCTCCTCGCTCTATGTACAGAGGATAAAATGCCACAACTTTGCATTTAACATAAACATCACACATTATAATGATAGTCACTACATCACGTTCGTTTGCCATGCCTTCTTAAATGTTAAGATAAAAATGTCTGTCCAACAAAGTTCAGCTGGACGGTTTCTTTTTTTGTTGAGACATTTCGTCCTTCATCCAAAGGACTTCATTAGTCCGAGGAGCCACAACAAACTCTGTCCCACAAGCAGCACACTACATAGTGGACCAACCAGTTTGATGGTGATTAAATGGTTTCTGAGGCTCACCCTCTCCCCTGTCGACTCCTCTGAGGCAGCAGTAGCTAAGATGGTTCAAAACATCAAAGTTCATGCTCATTATTCCAGGTAGAAAATCCAACAAAGTTAAGTAATTACCTTTGGACCTCTAACATGTCAAAGCAGCTGAGTTTTTTCTGCACTGCTTGCTATACAGTACTCTGAAAGCTCATTTGAGTGCAGGAAAGGAGTGGCTCCATCGGTGACTTATGAATTACCAGAGGGAGCATAAACTTGGAATGGACTGCGACCATTTCGCAGGACAGTACTGTCTGCTGGAAGAGCCTATAGTTAATGCATACCACAAAAATGCATCACTTTTACTGACTAAATATGATGAAAACATTTTGGATCTGACTTGACTTCCAAAACGTCACACTAGGCTTGTCACAGTAACAAATTTTGCTGGGCGATTCATTGACTCAAAAATTATTGCAATAAACGACAATATTGTTTGAAATTTGACAATAATTCAAGAAGAAATGTTCGTTAATTCGTTTTGCGTATAGTACCTTTTTTCGACCACCGGATGGCCGTATAAGACTGTTTGAACTGAACGATGGATAGTGAGGGAGTGAGCAGCGTGTCTCTTTAAGAAAAATGGAAGGGAGGCTTTTTGAGGTGACATAGGCTGTCCTTCCTTTATTCGGTTCTCAAAATGGTGAACGCTCAGTGTGGTTTGAGCTCTTTAGCATAGCATTTTTGACACAAAACTTTTAATAAAAAAAAAAAAATCAGTAAACAAGTTCTTAGCTTCTTTTTGCAGAGAAAAACAATTTTTTACACGAAGGAACAGGTTTCAACTATGAATTTTGGAGCTTTGACAAAACAGATTTTTTTCCCCTGAAGTCGGCCTGTTAGCTTAGCTCGTAGCATAGCTTCTCAGCTTAGCTTCTTTTAGCGATCCAAAAATGCAATTTTGGATGGTTAAACTGGATTTTAAAGAGAAAAGAGTAAGTGAGGGGATCAGTGAAGAGCACCAGAGTTGGGCCTTTTGTCATCCAATGTCTTCAGTAGAAAGAGAGACCCAAAGAAACGATAAAGCTGATAAATGAAAATTAGGTAGATAATTTTCATTTATCTTGCAATTAATTGATTTGTTGTTTATCGTGACAGGCTTACGTCACACCACTTTTCTGATTGTATACTCAGGCAGAGAAGTATGGTAATCTGTCCAGATGACCTGACAATTTTTTTTTAGATTTATTTACCTGTATGACTGAGCATACATCAAGACGTTATTGGATTCATTGTTTTTAGATGTGGGTTTATTTATATTGTGTTATGCTGATGTGTAAATTGGTCATAGGGGTCTTATGTTTGACGAAGAACTTTTTAAAGAAGACAGTACTGCATAGGAATAAAACTGGGACTCCTTTGTTTCTGCCTGTTACCCTAACCTGTCCTGACGGCTTACAAAACCTTTCAGTCTGAACCCACCATGACCCCAAAGGCATGTCAATTCTTAGGCTTCTGCAGAACTTGAATTCCTGCTGAAGAGCAGGTGAACAACTAAAACAGGCAGGATAGTGGCCCTTGAGGATCAGAATTGGGCATCACTTGTTCAGGGTAAAGTGTTTAACATCTTTGCTTTTTTGTGTAGCACTGTTCACATTAGTTTTGAGATTTGGTACATTATGAATTGATACCTTTTGGGAACAGCTTAGAGCGTAACAAATTGGTTTCTTAAGGTGCTCAAAAAAGGCTAGATTTTCTGAAGTTAATAAATGTTACTAAAGCCGTTTAATACCACCTTGCCTACGGAGTATTTTTTTCCCCCGCAATTACTTTTTTTTTAACTGAACTGAGATGTTTTACATCAATTCAGAGATGTTATTTGGGAACAAAACTATCTGTTTTCTAAAGTTTTGTCTTTAGTGGTATAATACACATTATTTTGAGACACACAACAAATACAGGTTGTGCCCGACTTACGGGGCCATCGACTTACGGCAACTCGGACTTACGGTGCTGCCCCCAGTGACGTCATCACACCTCACGTTGACTTTTTTATGCAGCATTTTTTCTTTCTTTCTAGGTATTATGTTAGCTAACTGCTTGAAAACACAGCAAAACGGCGTTCTAAGTACGCTGTTGTTGTGTTACATTAAAAAACGTGTTTAAAACGATGTTTTACGGCCACCACATGGGTAGCGCTCCGACTTACGGCGAAAATCCGGAGTTACGGCCGCCAAGTGGGTAGCGCTCCGACTTACGGCAAAATCAAGTTAAGTTCAGCCCGTAGGAACGTAACTCGAACGTAACTCGCGGACTGCCTGTACTCTTCTTCAGTCTGGCTCCAATGGTCTCCTTTTCCTGTTACACAATCAGTTTTTCAGGTTTTAAGGCTTGTGATTGACCATTTTCTTCAATGTTCACCAGATATTTTTAACTTGATTGAGATCCAGACTTGCAGGCCATGCCATTGACAATTTATGTCTTTACATTTTCACATCCTATGCCCTATGGCAGACTTTATTATCATCTTGACAAATGAAGTCATCATCACCAAACATCCTTTCAACTGACGGAATTGGAAATGTGTCCAAAAATTACAATGCTCCATTTATTAAAGATGTAATAACTTCCATCTCCCCTTTACCTGTAATGGACATCAGGCCCAAATCATCAATGACTGTGGAAATGTTCATCTTTTCTTCAGGCAGTCAGCTTCATAAATTTCTGATTGGGCATTGATGATGATTTTCATTGGACTTTTTTTGTATATACTGTACAGTATATCTCATTTATTTTAGGCAATTTTCTACGTCCATTAGTTTAGTTGTGCAATATCTATTTTTTTGAGAAATACCACTTGAAGTTTTCTACCTTTTTTTGGTCTTCCTTGGTCTACCAGACAACCTTCCAATTTTCTTTTGCATGTTCTTAATCTAGATTTTAGATGCATCTGATGGGAAACTATCAACAATTTTTATAACATTCTGTGATGATTTATCTTCTTATACTGTGTAGAAGTTTCACTATCCTCAATTATTTCAACTCCCATCTTTAATGATGGAGCCATGATTTATGACAATCCACTTTTGTGCACATGCTCTCCAAAGAGTGAGCTCTTTTTTAACCAAAGACTATGGTAAGCAGCAGAATTAATCTGATGCAGGTGATTTTGTTTTAAGATCTGAAAATTACAAAAAAGATTCAGTTTTTTTCCCTTAAATTTAAGTGATTCCATCTTTGTTCATCTACTTGATGACTACAACAATTACATTTATTTGTTTTGTTGTTTCTTAATACCATCAGTTTGGATTTGTGAAAAATGGTAGTTTTGTGGCATATCTCTGATGTATCATTTAGACAAAATTGAATGTCTGAAAGAACATCATTAAAGAATAATGATTTCATATTTTATTTCTAGGGTTTTTTGTTGAATAAGTTACAAAAAAATATATATATCTGCAATGATTGTACTTGGGTTTTATAAATATAAGCCTGACTTTAACAATACTGATCTACTTTTTAACAGTGCAATATCTGATTTATTGCAGGTGGAGTGGTTATGTCTCAACTGTCAGGTGCAGAGAGCACTGGGGACATCTGAGCCTCCAGGAACTCCCAAGATGAACCTACAGACTGTACCAAATAAAGCTGCTAGTGCCCAAAAGAAGGAAACTCCCTCTCAACAGAAAGACATTTCAATAACTGGAAAATCTAAGGAGGCTTCACCATTAGGCTCCCCACAAAGGAAACCCTCCAAACCAGCTGAGCTGCCAGCAAAGGGTGAAGTTAATAAAGAGTCTGGAAGCTCAGATGCTAGTCAGAAAATCCCACAGCAAGGCCAGAAGACAGGACCCCAGAAACCATCAGACCAAACAAGTAAAACTGGACCAGAGAAGAAACCTCAGTCTGATAGTGCAAACATTGCTGAATCACTTGGTGGCAAAATGTTTGGCTTTGGTTCTTCTATTTTCAGTACTGCGTCTACTATGATAACTTCTGCTGTACAAGATGAATCAAAAACAACGCCACCTGTTTCTCCTAAAATGCCAGTTGCAAAAGGAACGACCAAATCACCACCTGTTCAGAAACACGAGCAGGAAAAGAAACCACAGCAGAGTCAACAACCCAAGACCTCTCCAATGCTACAACCTAAAGTAGGAAAGGGACCACAAGAGCCTCTGAAGGATCCAGTGGCTTCAGATGCTCCAAAGGCAGGTCAATCTACCTGTATGCTCTGTAAGACATCACTCAACTTTGGCTCAAAAGATCCTCCCAACTACAACAAATGCACAGAATGCAAGAACACTGTCTGTAACCAGTGTGGATTTAATCCAATGCCAAATGTGTCAGAGGTAATCACAAACACATTCTTTCATTTTCAGTCATTTTTAAACCAACCAAGAACGGTCCACAAAATTTTAGCTTCAGTTCAATGTCTTTGAATAATGCCCAAATCAATTACATTATTTCCTTGGTGAAAGTAATATTACAATAATGATTTATAAAAAACACAAGTGCATTTGCCTATACCGCTATGAGCTTCCTTTAGATTTCTGTTGCAAATCAATACAGTATTCCAATAAATATTTTGGGAATATGTTGGTCAAGAATCTCAGTCAGGGCAGTACAGTGGCACAGTTGGTAGCGGTGCTGCCTCACAGCGAGTAGGTTGCTCTGGTTCAAGTCCCGGTCTGGTGGCCTTTCTGGGTGGAGTTTGCATGTTCTCTCCATGCATGCTTGGGTTTTCTTCGGGTACTTTGGTTTCCTCCTACAGACCAAAAACATGCATGTTAGCCTGAGTTGTAACTCTAAATTGTCTCTAGGTGTGAGTGAGAGATGTTTGTCTCATTTGTCTCTCTGTCCCTGTGATGGACTGGAGACCTATCCAGGGTGTACCCCACTCTTGCACAGGGGTCCATATCTCAAGGATAAAGGACACTTTTGAGGACCAAAATGCTCATATTTTAAACAGAGAAGACATATGTTTTACAGAGGAGGAGCTCTCACATTTCATCTTTCAAAAATGTACAATGCAGCATTAGGCCTGATTCCAGTCAGCTCCACTCTAATTCTCTACTTCATGCATGTGACCAAAACATCAAACTTTTGTTGGATTGATCTTGATGTGAATAATTTGTGTTCTAATTTCTATTTGTTGTTTTTTTCCTTCAGGCTAAAGAATGGTTATGCCTAACTTGTCAGATGCAAAGAGCTCTTGGTGCATCTGAACTCACAGGGCCTCCCATGAAACCACAAAGTGTAGCCAACAAAACCTCTCCATCTTCTATACGTCATAAAATAGCTCCCACTGAAACGAAAGAATCGTTCAAATCTGAAACAAAAACAGAAGCCCCAGTACCTGTTTCACTTGTAAAGAAGGGGATCCCCACACCAGGTTCTCCTCAGAAGACCCACAGGGTAGCAGTAACACCTGGAACGAAAGCTGCTACAGAACCAGAAGGTGAAACTAAACCTGTCCTGACTGTTAGTCAGAAAACACAGAAACAAACTGACCATACAAATCAGCTTGAACATAAAAAGGTTACAGATGCACAGTATGAATCAGACAAATCCCCTAGTGTTTCTAAAGCAGAACCAGATGCTTTAAAAGCAACCGAGTCACTGAGTGGAAAGATGTTTGGATTTGGTTCCTCCATTTTCAGCTCAGCATCCACTTTGATATCAGCTGCTGTTCAGGAAGATTCACAGAGTACACCACCAGGCTCTCGTAAGATGTCTGTTCTGTCCAACCTTTCTCCAAAAACTTCACCTGCAGCTTCTCCTAAAATATCACCAGCAAGGGAGAGAAAAACTCTTGCTCAGAAACCAGAGCTGGAGAAGAAATCTGAGGAGTTTCCCCCAAGCAAAGATGGCAATGTTTCACCTCAGCCACCAAAAATCTCTCAAACTGCTCCAGATGTTGTCCAGACTACCTGTCCACTGTGTAAGGTTGAGATGAACATTGGCTCAAAACACCCTCCTAACTACAACATCTGCACCAAATGCAAGACCACTGTTTGTAACCAGTGTGGATTTAATCCCATGCCTGTTGGAGAGGTAAGAACAGTATCACATCTTCTGAGACTTCAAAATCCATCTTTTTACTTCATAATTGACATCACAGTTTAAACCCTTTGTTTTCATAAATATATGAATCATCTGACCTTTTGGGGAGTTTTAGGGGTTTTTCTCTGGTTCTTTTTCTTTTTAATTTGTCTTACACCTAATCCTGAATTGACACACTCTATTGTCTTTCAAATTTTAGGTCAAAGAGTGGCTTTGTCTTACTTGTCAGATGAACAGAGTACATGTAGTTGGAACCTCTGACCCTCTGGGACCTCCAAGTTTAAAGACTCAAACATTACCTAGTAAACTTCCCATATCTGCTCCTGCTCAGCCAAAGGATTCCAAACTGACTGCTCCTCAAAGGAAGGACGGTCCAGACTCTGTGGAACAAACAAAGGAGACCTCTAAGGTCATCTCCCCCCAGATAAAACAATCTGAAGCTGATGCTGCTTCACTTAAACAAACCATAGATCAAAAACCACCTGAAGAAAAAATGAAAGCAATTCAAAAGAAGCCGCCGGATCAGCCAAGTCAACCTGAAGTCAAACTGAGCAACGCTACTCCTGCAGTACAGCAAGAGTCAGGAGGCTTCTTTGGTGTCGGTGATTCTAAATCTCAGCCTGAAGCAACAAAGACTGCAGAGTCAGTGAGTGGGAAGATGTTGGGATTTAGTTCTTCCATGTTTAGCTCTGCCTCTTCTATGATGTCAGCTGTTCGGGATCAACTGAACACAACTCCACCAGTTTCTCCCAAGATGTCCCCCAAAATGTCTCCTTCAAGGGAATCTAAACCATCCACTCTAGAGAAAGCAGAACAGGAGAAGAAACCAGATCGTCAACAAGCAGAGGGTGGACCATCTGTAACGTTGAAACCAGATGAAATCAAATCTCCTGCCTACCAGAAGCATAAGCCGCAGAAGCCATCTTTAGAGACAAAGACATCTCCATCACTACAGCCTAAAGTGAACAAAGCACCATCAGAAACTTCAAAGCCAGACGCTGGTCCTCAAACAATGTTCAAAACAGACCAGTCCACCTGTCCACTATGTAAGAGCAAACTTAACATGGGCTCCAAGGATCCACCCAACTACAATAACTGCACTCAATGCAAGAACACCGTGTGTAACCAATGTGGATTCAACCCCAGGCCAAATGAAACAGTGGTAAGAAAAAAAACACTTGAATTTCATGTGACTCTTGACCAGCTGTAAAAGTTTGATTTTGACATTGATATTTGTAGCATAAGATGGTAATTATACACACCATAATCCAACAGAGTTTAATCAAACAATTACTTTTCTTATTTGTTCAGGTTAAGGAGTGGTTATGTCTTACCTGTCAGATGCAGCGGGCCCTACAAGTGACTGACACCTCAGAAGTGGCTTCTCTCCAATCTCAGACGTCTCTAAAATCCCAAAAGACAGACATCGCTAGCACTCCCGGGGCTGGGAAAAAAGAACCGTTAGCACCACAGTCACCTCAGTGGAAAATGTCTGCAAGTGCACAGCCAGAAATATCTGAGACTGCCAACAAGCCAGTTGTTCAGAAGCAAGTCAACCCAGTTCCTGCTCAGGTAAAAGTGCAAGAGCCACATAAAATATCAAGTCCAGACAGATCACCAGGCCAAACAAGACCAACTGAACGCAAGCAAAGTAATGCTACTGCAGCATCACAGAAAGATTCAGGAGGGTTTTTTGGATTAGGTGGTGGTAAAACTCAGCCTGAAGTGGACAAGTCAGCAGAGTCTGCAAATGGAAAAATGTTTGGCTTTGGTTCCTCTATTTTCAGCTCTGCATCTAATTTGATTACCTCAGCCATTCAGGATCAGCCCAAGACTACTCCACCAGTTTCTCCTAAAATATCCCCTGCAAGAGAGCTCAAATCTCATGCTGCCCAAGAAATGAAGAAACCAGAGCTTGATCAGACCAAGACAAACGATGTGACACACACCAAAGTGGACAAAGCTCCACCTGAGCCTGGAAAGATGATGGAAGTCTCCAAGTCTGCTGTTGTCAAACCAGGCCAGTCCTCTTGTCCACTTTGCAAATCTGGACTTAACATGGGGTCCAAAGATCCACCCAACTACAGTACATGCACTCAGTGCAAGAACACAGTCTGTAACCAGTGTGGATTTAATCCTATGCCAAATCAGTCAGAGGTAAGTGAGATTAACTCAATTATTCACTTTAATGTTCTTTTTATTCAACATACTTAGTATAATGTGTAGGCACAGTACTAGCAAATGGCATATCCCATACACATCATACTGTTACTTTGCTCTGTTCTACTCATTTCTTGCAGTGTTTAACAAACCTCAAAATATGTAATGTTTTATTTTGTCTACAGACAAAAGAGTGGCTGTGTCTGACTTGTCAGATGCAAAGAGCTCTTGAAGCTGCCGCATCAGAGCAGCCTCCAATTATGAAACCTCAGGCATCACCTAGCAAAGTGTCCTCACCAGCTCCTTCTCAAAAAGATGTCCCTACTAATCAAAACGAAGATGCCATTCCCACAGAAAAAGCTGGAAATATAGACAAAACTCTGAGGGATAGTGTAACACATGGTGAAGCACAAAAGAAAGATGATGTTTTACAAATGGCTGGTGTTTCAGGCCCAACAAAAGAAGAAAGGCCTAGTTTACCACCTGCTGGGAACACTCCAACTCCCTCTGCACTTCAGAGCCAAAAGACAGAGCCTGCTGTTTCAAACCTAGCACAATCAATTCCTGCTGAAGCTCCTCCTGTGACCACAGGTGGTGAACATCTAGTTCTGAAGAAAACTCCAGTACAGTCCGAACCATCTAAAGCGATTCCTGAAAAGAAAGAGGAGAAAGTTGAAGAGATTGAAAAATCAGCAGTGCATGTGGTGAAACCCTCCTCTCAAGTCTTGGACCCTTCATTAAAGGAGGTTGAACAGAATCAGCTGCAAAAAACCCAACCAGAAAAGGTACCATACGAGCCTCCAGAGCATGAGGTTCCTCCATTAAACCAGAACAAAACTGGTATAGATTCACAAGAATCAGCAAAACCTGAGGCTTCCAAAGATGCACCTAAAGTGGGTGGATCTACTTGTCCACTCTGTAAGGTGGAGCTGAACATGGACTCTAAAGATCCTCCTAACTTCAACGCCTGCACAGACTGTAAAAACTTTGTCTGCAACAAGTGTGGATTTAGTCCGATTCCTAACGTTACTAAGGTATTTATATATAAATGTATATAGATGTAGATTCTTAGTCACCCAGAACATTGCAAAAAAAAAAAAAAAAAAAAAAAAAAAAAAATAATGGACATCTATTCTGTAGTTGAAGAGGTTTCTTCATTGAGGACTTGTCCCTAATAGAAAACAGAACATCTTTAACTACAGAATATATCCTAGTAGTTTATTGTTTCTTTATTTATACTGTATATGTATTCATTTATTTTCAGACAAGGTAAACATACTACACAATAACTCTGTTATGGAGTTATCACAGTTAAACTAACAATACATCCTGGTGGCTTTGAGAGAAAGATTAGCTGAGAGACTGGATGTTGACTTAAAGCGGCTAACAAACTACTAGCATGATGTAGTCAGCATGTTTTACGCCTTGTATTTGTACCATTATTCACATATTTGAAAATAACAGGAAATCTGTTACAACTAGTCATTTTCATTTCATTGATGGCAATAATTTAAATACAATTTAGTTTTATTTTAGTTTTGGTCAAAGCCTGAAAGAGCAGCTGCAGAGGGACCAAAGAGCCACTTGTGGCTCCAGAGCCGCAGGTTGCAGACCCCTGGTCATGTCCAATCTTATTATGAAAAACTGTGATAGAGCAAGTCCGCAAAAAATTGAACTGCGAAGTGGCAAGGGACTACCGTAGTTAGATTTGTCTTGTAATGCAATACAGTATTCATTTCTTGAAAAGGCATCCAGTTTTACTGTTTGTTTGCAAAATATATTTGAGAGATGCTACGAACAGAATAAAATACAGTAGTTCTTATTATAAAATAATGACTCAGTTTTGTTTTGTGTCTGCTTTTCAGGCAAAGGAGTGGTTGTGTCTTAACTGTCAGATGCAGAGAGCACTAGGAGCTTCTGAACCTCCAGGTCTCCCTATGATAAAACCACAGCCTTCACCAAGCAAAGAGGTCTATGCCACAATACAGAAGAAAGAAACTCCAACTACAGATTCAGCACAAGACATTTCTAAGCCAGTCACACCTAGTAATGAGCTTGATAACATTATTAAAGCCAAAGAAACTTCTATCTCTGATGTACCATCAAAGGAGTTTACACCTACAGCTGCTCCATTGCCTGACAAAGCTGTTTCATCCACAATTACAAAGATAGACATTTCCCCAACCTTACAAAAGCCACCATCTGAAATGCCTAAAGGACAACCCGATGCACCACAGAAAGAGACAGAAAAGGGTCTAACTCCTTCTAAGCCTGCTCTTCCATCAGAAACAAAAGCTGTAGAGTCTCCACTACAAAAGCCTCCTAAAGAGATTTCTGCATCTGAAAAATCTGTTCCTTCACAAGGCCTAAAAGAAGAAAAGCCATCATTAAAACAGTATCCCCAAACTGGAACCTCCCCAGCTAAATCTGTTCCACCACAAGTTCATCCTGCAAAACAAGAGTCGGGGAGTTTCTTTGGCTTTGGCCGACCCAAAACACCACCTACTACAGCCAAATCTGCAGAGTCTGTGAGGGGGAAGATGTTTGGCTTTGGTTCGTCTTTCTTAAGCTCTGCATCCACGTTGATATCTTCAGCTGTGCAGGACGAACCTAAGACTACACCACCAGCTCCACGTAAGATGAACGCTACAGACAAAGTCACTTCTGAGATGACACCACCAGCTTCTCCTAAAACAACGCCTGCAAAGGAGACCAAACCACCTGCTGTGCAGAAGGGTGAGGAAAGGAAACCAGAGAAACTGGAGCAGGATAAGATTCATTCATCAGAACAATTGAAAGTGAGCAAGACCCTGTCAGAGCTCCCACAACTACCAATAAAAACCAAAGATGTTTCAAAAGCAGACGAGTCAGTCTGTCCACTCTGTAAGGTCAAGCTCACCGTGGGCTCCACAGATCCACTCAACTACAAGACTTGCACAGAATGCAAGACCACAGTCTGTGTTCAGTGTGGATTTGATGCAATGCCTACTACATCAGAGGTATTCGAGAATTATTTTTGCCGTAATTGCTTTAATTCATTTTAGCTGTAAATTTAAATGAGATTTTAACTAGTTTGCATATCATTGTAGTAGTATTTGAAAATGTATTCTGGCATGTATTGGTCATAATGTTGAGAATTTTGTCATTTTTTTTTTCTAAAAGTATACTTCTATTAAAAAAACAAAAACCTGTTACACATAATTAACTTTTTATTCCTCATAATTTTAGGAAGTGTTTAAATAGTTTATTTGTTGAAAACAAATTCATGTGACATTTTGACTTTTTTCCCTACATTATTGTCAATTAAAAAAACACTATATTTTGTTATATAATTAAGTGTTAAATAATGCTTGCTATATTTGTCTGTTAAAGCACTGTGTTTAAGTTTTCCTCTCAAATGTTTAATTTTATTGCACTTTTAGGTAAAGGAATGGCTTTGTCTAAACTGCCAGATGCAGAGAGCCCTGGGAGCACCTGAGTCTGCAGGACTGCCTGCTGTGAAGCAACAGCCCTCACCAAGCAAGGTCTCCCAGCAGAAGGAAAAACCTACACAAGACATACATATCCATAAAGAGGACACTCCAGCAGCTCTAAACAAAGAAGAAACCTTGAAAGATAAGGCCTCAGTATCGTCTGAAGCTGCCAAGATGATTTCATTTCAGAAAGATGCCGTGCAAAAGGCACAAGCGGTGTCGGCTACTAAACAGGAGCAAGCAACATCGGTGACAGATCAGCAGAAAACAGCTGAAAAACAGCAAAAAGTGCAGATTTCTCCAAGTACACTACCAGCAGTAAAGCCAGGTCCTACAAAACAAGACCTTGGTAAGCTACCTCAACAACCCTCAACATTAACTCAACCTGCCAAATCGCCTACACCAGGTCAACCGACTAAACAGGACTCTGGAGGTTTCTTTGGCTTTGGCGCTCCTAAAACACAAGCTACAGCAGCAAAATCTGGTGAATCAGTCACTGGGAAGATGTTTGGTTTTGGTTCGTCTATTCTTAGTTCTGCATCTACGTTAATAACCTCAGCTGTTCAGGAGGAACCTAAGACTACACCTCCTACTCCAAGGAAGATGTCCACTACAGCTCCCGTCTCTCCCAAAGCTACACCTCCTACTCCAGGGAAGTTGTCCGCTACAGCTCCTGTCTCTCCCAAAGCTACCCCTCCTACTCCAAAGAAGATGTCCACTACAGCTCCCGTCTCTCCCAAAGCTACACCTCCTACTCCAGGGAAGCTGTCCACTACAGCTCCCGTTCCTCCCAAAGCTACACCTCCCACACCAAGGAAGATGTCCACTACAGATCCTGTCCCTCCCAAAGCTACACCTCCTACTCCAAGGAAGATGTCCACTACAGATCCTGTCCCTCCCAAAGCTACACCTCCTACACCAAGGAAGATGTCCACTACAGATCCTGTCTCTCCCAAATCTACACCTCCCACACCAAGGAAGATGTCCACTACAGCTCCCGTCCCTCCCAAAGCTACACCTCCTACTCCAAGGAAGATGTCCACTACAGATCCTGTCTCTCCCAAATCTACACCTCCAGTTTCTCCTAAAATAACTCCTTCAAAGGATCCCAAACCTCCTACTGCACCTAAATCAGAGACACCACAACAGGCCAAGTCTGCTCCATTAGTCCAAGAAAAAACAGGAAAAGCTCTTCTAGAGACTCAGAAATTCACAGAAGAGATTAATGTTGCTTCTAAGACAAGTCCAAACACCTGTCCACTTTGTAAAGTCCCACTCAATGTGGGCTCCAAGGACCCTCCTAATTACAACACCTGTACTGAATGCAAGAACACCGTCTGCAATCTATGTGGATTTAACCCCATGCCCCATACAGCAGTGGTAAGTGCAATAAAATTAACATTTACATCTCACTGTTATTTTTTTAAACTGCTTTATAATCCCTTTTTTAATACAGTTTAATCATTTAAATTACTGAGACAAGATTACCAGCTATTAGTTATCAGTTCCGTTACTGTTTGGCTAGCGCGCTAAAGAACACCACAGAGTGAAGAAGTAAGGTACATTTTATTTAAATACACATCACTGGACAGCTTTCAGAACACAAAAATCCCCCAAATTCATATTACATTACACATTTACTTAATAAATCAAAACTTTGTTAAAAAACACATTCACTTGTTTCCAAATTTTATACTGTAATGCAGCTGAGACAAATACATCAAATATAATGACAAATAAGAAACAATGAAAATGACTCAGAGACAAACAATTTAGAGAAAATAATAGTTGAAATTATTTTAACGGTAATTACTGGCTAATGCACATTAGGGGCTTACATTATGGTTATATAAAGTTACAGTATTTACTTTAATTTAGGATTTCTCTAGAACATGTTTAGAAGAAATTATTGCTTTCACTTTGTGCAAAACCCCATTCCAAACTGCCCAATCTGCTGTTTGGAATAAACAATTGGTTAAGAAGCTGTGTATTATGAATGCCAAATTCATCTCTGTGCTGGCATTGCACAAATGCATTATAAATACTGTAATATATGATGAAACACACAGGCAGCACGGTGGCACAACCAGTAGAGCTGCTGCCTCTCAGCGAGCAGTTCCCGGGCTCAAATCCTGGTCTGGGGGCCTTTCTGGGTGGAGTTTGCATGTTCTCTCCGTGCATGTGTGGGTTTTCTCAGGGTACTACATTTTCCTCCCACAGACCAAAAACATGCATGTTAGGCTGATTGGTAACTCTAAATTGTCCCTAGGTGTGAGTGAGA
>JARVLU010000665.1:13991109-14015930 GCA_031762415.1 Simpsonichthys santanae
GCTGCCATGTGCTTTCGGTTTCGAGTTACGGCTCTAAATCCGGACTTACGGCGCCATGTGCGTTCGGATCCGAGTTAAGGCAGAATCGAGTTACGAACCGTTCTTAAGTCCGGAACCCGTTCGTAAGTCGAGGACTACCTGTATATCCATAACTCCATAACCTTTGAACAAAATTCTCCAACAGTTATCCACTTTTATCCAATGTGAAAGTTTTAACTGTTTCTTAGTGGTAGTTTATAAGTAATGTCAAGCAGAAATCTAATGGCTAAAAATAGCAATTAAAACATCCATGAAAAAAAAAAAAAGACCATCAAGAAGATATTTGAGAGCTGGGGCTCTGTTTTGCACAAATTTGATCATTTTCCTTTGTCCTTGCCGTAAAGTCAAATATAATAAGTCAAATAAACTTTTAAACGAGTATGACGACTCTAGAAAACGAGCGCAGAAGTGATGCAACCATGTTTAGGGGCTTGTGTTACTTTTAAGTTCACTGAAACATTGTTCGAAGAAAAAAGCATGCGTTTGAATTGAACTAAAGCTGAAAATACAAAATGATAATAATCTAAACTAGAGACATTGCATTTCCTGTGAAAATGCAGTGTGAGTACTTGTTGCGAAAAAACTTGCTGAAATTAACACACAAAAAAAAAAAACATGCTGAAATGGAAGAACAAGCTTAAATTAGCAAAATAAAGCAAAACTAGCACATAGTTGCTTAATTCGGCTGAAATAAGCAGAAATTGGCACAAAAATAAGAAAATTGGCTGAAATTAGCAAAAAAATATATAGCTGAAAAGGAAGAAAAATGCTTAAACTATCAGAAAGAAGCAGAAATAGCTGTAATGGGATTAAAAAAAACTGTGGAATTAGCTTAAAAAGCTAAATTTAGCATCAAAACAGCAAAATAGCAGCTGAAATACCAGTAAAGGCTGAAAGGAGCACAACAAGCTGAAAGTAGCATCAATTAGGCTGAAAGTAGTAGACATTAGCACAAAAATCTTGAATTTATTTGAAAACAGCTGAAATTAGCTTAAGAAAAAGCTAAAAAGTTAGCTGAAAATTTAGAACAAGCTTAAAATAGCTGACGAAAGCAGAAAGAACGTGTTTGTCCAATTAGGCTGAAAGAAGCAGAAATGAGCACAACAAAGTGGAAATTATCTGAAAAAAATTAATACAATAAAAAGCTACCGATAAATAGTAGCTGAAATAACTAAAACTAGCAGAAATCAGCTGAAAGGAGCATAACAAGCTGAAATTAGCAGAAAGACGTAAGAAGAACCACAAAAATGTTGTAGCTCGAACAAAGATTCGGAAAGGAGCACAAAACAGCTGAAATAACAGCTGAAATTAGCTGAAAAAAGTTTAAATTTGCACAAGGAAGCTGAAAGAAGCTGAACTGGAACAAAATGTGAAAGAAGCAGTAAAAGACTGTGAACAGATGTAAAGACTTGATGGATGTTAAATTAACTCAATTCATTTTCTATGAGGAAAAAAGTGGCAGAAAAGGCTAAATATTTCAAAAAGCTAAAGTTGCACCAATACCAAAAGTCCTAGCTGAGGCTCAAAGGGATTAACCTGTATAAATAAATGTTGAACGAATAGCAGGATTGTGCTGAAACAGCGGAACATTTTTATACAGTATATGATTTGTTGCAATCGCTTGAAAACTGCTGCACGTTAAAAATAGTTTCTGAGTGCAACAAGCAAACAGCTGGGCTTCTCGAGCTTTAAAGCAGGGAGGTAGCGCAATCATGATTGGAGCTTGTGTTGCTTTCAGGTTCGCAGAATAAAAAACATGTTTAAAAGTGCAAAATCTGGTTACGCAAAAAGATAATCTATGACATCAAAGCTACAATCGCAAATAAAAGAGACTGGACCTGAAGGATTTCCTCGTTTAGCCCCCCCACTGAAGATTTAGTCTACAAGTCCACCTTCCAGTGAAGTGCTGGTTTTGTAGGCTCTGGTTAAAGTTCTGATCGTCTTCAGCGGCGCTGTAACCGAGCCTCGGACCCACAGTTTTATCAGCGTATCAGTGATCTCCCCCTGCTTGTTCTCAGCGGCTCATCGGGTTCCAGCTGGCAGCCTTCCCGTCTCGGCTCCGTTTCCGTAAAATCAAGCGAATGCATTCCCGAGGGCTTTGATTTAATTTGACGCGAACGGCTCCAAACCTTCTGGGTCCGCTGCGTCCTCCCAGCCAAAGGAGAAAAATAAAATAAACGGCACAAGTTTAACACTAAACATGCAACAACTCCTTAACTGCACTCCCAACAGAACTGAAATGAAGTGATTCTGAAAAAAAGCATGTTGAAAAATTGTGGTCCTTCAAAATAAAAGTGGTTATTTTGGGTTAAGGTCTGGTGGGCTGGTCCTGGTTTTAAAGTTCCTAAAGCAAACAAACAAACAAACAAATAAACTGTTTTCCGTGTCTCTGATTTCTTTTCTTTCCAGGATCCCGGACCCTCACCCCCGTCCCCCATTTTGGGCCACAAGCCACTGCAGCTCATCGAGTTGAAAGCCAGGGGGCGCTTCGGCTGCGTGTGGAAAGCCCAGTTGCTGAACGAATATGTGGCTGTGAAGATATTCCCCATTCAGGTATCCTTATGGCCACATGGCGTTCTCCCTTTATGCCCCTGAAGTACCTCGTCTAACTAAGATGCTACGTCTTTGTCCCCCCCCCCCGCGTAGGACAAGCTGTCCTGGCAGAACGAGTACGAGATCTACAGCTCGAGCGGCATGAAGCACGACAACGTCCTCCAGTTTATCGGAGTCGAGAAGAGGAGCAACAACCTGGACCTGGAGCTGTGGCTCATCACCGCCTATCACGACAAGGTACTCAGCCAGGGGAGACGAAAACCTTTCTATGGCTAACGCTGCTCGTCTGTAACGGCTGTCTTGAACTGGAGGTGACCCCAAAAGTTACTGGGTTATAAAGACAGTGACACCATTCTGAGAGACATTAGAATATGTCCATTTGTTCATGGGATATTTTGCTAACGGACAGACAAATACACTCGGAACAGGTGGTAACATCTCTGTTCTGCGCCTGACAGGCTATTTGGGCTAAACACCACTATATTCTGCTGGTTTGCATTTCCTGTGAAAATGCAGTGTAAATACTTATAGCTGAAGAATTAAAAAATAAAAAAATAAAAAGCTGAAATTAGCTAAAAGAAAGCTGAAATAAGCAAACAATAGCTGAAAAGGCAGAAAGAAGTTTAAACTACAAGAAAAAAGCTGAAAGGAGCAGAAATTACTATGAAAACTTGAATTCTTCTGGAAAACGGCAGAAATTAGCTCAAAGTGCTAAAAAGGTAGCTGAAAAGTTAGAACAAGCTTATAGTACCAGAAGAAGGCAGAAAGAACACGTTTGTCCAGTCGTGCTAAAAGAAGCAGAAATGAGCACAAAAAGTGGAAATTGCCAGAAAAAAGCAGAAATTTGCAATAAACAGCTGAATAGTAGCTAAACAATCAGAAGAAATCTTAAATTAACCAGAAGTAAGGTGATAGAGCACAGTTGTGCCCAATTAGGCTGAAAGAAGCAGAAACGAGCGGAAGATATCTGGAAAAAAATAAATAAATAAAATAAAAAGCTGAAGTTTCCAAAAAAAAAGCTGAAAAGTAGCTAAAAAGGTAGAAAGACGCTAAAATTACCAGAAGAAAGTGGAGAGAGCACAGTTGTGTCCATTTAGACTGAAAGAAGCAGAAACGACAACAAAAAGTGGAAATTATCAGAAAAAAGCAGATATTTGCAAAAAAAACAAACAGCTGAATAGTACACGTAGCTAAAGAAACAGAAAGAAGCTTAAATTACCAGAAGGAAGAGGAGAGAGCATAATTGTGTCAAATCAGACTGAAAGAAGCAGAAACGAGCACAAAAATGTGGAAGATGTCTAAACAAAATGCAGACATTTATGAAAAATAGCTGAATAGTAGCTAAAGAAATGGAAAGAAGCTTAAATTACCAGAAGCAAGCGGAGAGAGCACATTGTTGTTCAATAAGGCTGAACCAAATGTGGAATTAGCTGAAAAAACTAAAATGAGCATAAAAGCAGCTAAATATTAGCTGAAATAGCTAAAATAGCTGAAACTTGCAGAAACATGCTGAAAGGAGCATCACAAGCTCAAATTAGCAGGAAGGAGCTAGAAGAAGCACATAAACGTTTGATGTTCTGTATATATGAAGTGAACCAAATAGTTTTCGCTGCTGATGCAGATCGTGTTCTCGCGTTCTGTCCTCCCTGGTGGTTTCTCTTCTCGGCTGCAGTCGCTGCAGCGTTTTGGGGATTTAAGCGCCTCTGTGTTTTGAGGGTCGTCACCGACCGAGCGGTGAGCGCTTCTCTTTGCCTCGCTTGCCTTAAAACTTCTCCCTCGCCAGACCCAAGACGTGAATCTGCTCTGAAGAAGCGTTCCGTCCTTCAGCGAAGAAAGGTTGACAAATTGAAGGTGTGGCAGTGATGCTCTTGGAAAGCCACTTCACCCTGGAGGGGCGCGACAAGTGTTTCTCTGATTCGTTGAGGCTCGAGAAGAATCAAAGAACTTACCCAGGTTTTTTTTTTTTTAGTAAATGTACAATCAGGAATAGATCGTAATTGGCCTATTTATATTCTCCAAAGTGTGTGGACGTGCAGACTTTTCCTCCTGAGCAGGCGCTGATGATTTGCACGTTTGAACCTAAAAATGTGTTGCAGGGTTCAGCGTCTCCTCCGCGGCTGATTCTCGGAGCCTGATGTTTGACGCGCCCCGGTAGCTTTAAGGTGCGCAGGGGCATGCGTCCGCACGCCGAGGCTCGCTTCAGAAACTTCCCGGGCTTTAATCTCTTTAATCGGACGTTTTTAGATCGACTTTCAAATAGATGTTGACTGAGAGGTAATTTGAGAGAGAGGAAATGAAACCTGCTGCATGCAGGTGTGCAAACACACACTGGAAGATTTGTGTCCTGAGGCCAAACAGCTGAGATTCAGCTTCATCTGTTGGAGCTGTCTGCCCTCTGGTGGCCGCTTTGTGTTACTGCAGCCCTGTTTGGCCTTGAAGCAAGTGACCTTGTATTATTCTCTGCCCTGCTGAAATATAAAGGGTCACTGTAATGTTCAGCTTTGGTTATGGGATGCATTCACTGCAGCGTACTTTATAGAACCCCAAAGATTTCTCTGTGGGTTTAAGGTGCTGACTCGGTAAAAATGATGTCTCATGCGCCCTAAATCCTGGCGAAATCTTGACCTGCAATTCCCGTGAATGTTTATGAAGCGTTCACACTGTTGCAATCTTTTTTCTTTTTTTTTTTCTTCCGTACGTTTTTCGGCGTCTTTCTCGTTCCACGGTTTTTGTGCTGTTTCCACAAACGTTCAGCTCGTTCAGGAGAAGGGCGCTGTGACTTTTGGTGTTGGTGCAACTTTAGCTGTTTGAAATATTTAGCCTTTTCTGCCACGTTTTCCTCATAGAAAATGAACCGAGCTCATTTTACGTCCTTCAAACAAACCAAAGCGCGACGGCTCAGTGGTTAGCACTGTTGCCTCACGGCAAGAAGGTCCTGGGTTCAAGCCCCGGTTGGACCTGGGGTCCGAGGGCGGCTGTGGCTGAGTGGTTAGAGCAGTCGTCTGCCGATGCAAGAGTTGGGGGTTCGACTCTACCAGCAGTCAAATGCCAAAGTGTCCCTGGGCAAGACATCGAACCCCTCATTGCCTCCAATGTGTCCCATCGGTGTCTGAATGTGATAAAGCTCTGATCAGTCTCTTTAGAATGATTTGTTCAATTATCTTTGTAGAGGTCTAGTAGAGTGATGTATGAATGGGTCAGTGAGGACACAGATTGTAGAGTGAAACACTTTGAGTATCTTGATCAGTTAGAAAGGCGCTAGATAAGTACAGTCCACCCACAGACCAAAACGTGCATGTTAGTCTGCCTCCAGGCCCAGGTCTCCTTTTCAAAAGAGATCTGTGATCTCAATGGGATTTTCCTGGTTAAATAAAGGTCAAACAAAAAATAAAAGCTGCGTCAGTTCACAAACAGTTTGAACATCAGGTTGAAACTCTGGCTAACCTTTGTGCGTTTCATTTTATTTACAGCAACATTCAACACAAATGTCATTGTTAAAAAAAAAAAAAACACCTTAAAATCATATGTACTAGAAATGCACTGATCCAATATTGGTATCGGTGCATATATCGAAAAATTCTTGACCGTGTATCGACATTGTGAGCGATCCATAAGGATCTGATTGCTGTTTATTTTAAATATCTGCCAACCAAGCTAGTGAATCTATTGTTTTTTTTCCTCTTATTTCAGCTCCTTTATTATTTATTTTACATGATATTTAGAATTCCTAAACCATTTGAAAGGTTTGTTGAAGTTTATTTTTTCATGTTTGACCAAAGCATCAACCTGTTGTTTGTGTCAGTTTCAGTATCTTTATTATTATTTATTTCACATTGGATGTTCTACTCATAACTGCACTGACTGAACAAATTAAAGTTGCGTTGTTTTTACATGTTTGACCAAGCCTGATGCAGTTTTCAACAAATTTGTAATTCAGCACATTTATGTCTTTGTATTAAAAAAAACAATAATAAATGTTTTATGTTAATTCAGCACTGTTTTCCTGTATCGGATCGGAATCGAATCGGTATAGATCGACACAAAACCTTGGGTATTGGTATCGCAAGTGAAAAATGTGGATCCCTAATATGTACCAACAAGTAGAGATGAGAAGTAAACACTAAAAACTACTTTTGCTGATAAAACCCTGCAGGTTTGGCAAACACTGATTACAAATAACTGAACAAAGATCAACGGAGAAAGAAGCAGATTAATTAATCCAATTTCCCGGAGCGGAGTTGTTTACAGACAGTAAAAAATCAATACAATTTTTTATCTAGACTGTTGGTCCAAAGAGGTTTTTGGTAGTAAATTGTATCAGTCCGACAGTGGGTGGTGTCTGTAAGCGTCTTCTTTGTGGTTTATTAAAAGGAACTGTTCTGTCTATTATTACACCGTAATATCTAAATGTCCGTCTTTCCGTCTACAGGGCTCCCTCACCGACTTCCTAAAGGCCAACGTCGTTTCCTGGAACGAGCTGTGCCTCATCGCACAGACGGCGACCCGCGGCCTGGCCTACCTGCACGAAGACATCCCGGGACACAAAGACGGCCACAAGCCGTCCATCGCTCACAGGTCCAGCTGCTTTTATCGAACCGCTGTTTGACGCTCTGACGTTCTCTCGTGCCTGTCTGATGCAAAGAGTGTCTGGTGTTCCTGCAGGGATATCAAGACGAAGAACGTGCTGCTGAAGAACAACCTGACGGCCTGCGTTGCTGACTTTGGGCTTGCACTGAAGTTCGAGGCTGGTAAATCAGCGGGGGACACGCACGGACAGGTACAGCCGACGCCTGTCTGAACGCTGAGTCAGCATTAACGCATTAACGCTGACCTTTTCCTCTTCCATCTGTTTTAACTATTTCTGCATACCTCAACCTATTTTAGCTGCTCGAATGTCAAAATGTTCAGCGCAGTCAGGAGATGGCCGCTGTGACTTTTGTTTTTTTTTTGGGAATTGATCGAATTGTTTAACTTGATTTACAAATAAAATTTTTGAAACATTTTCTCTGAAATCCGCTTGAGAAAACTGGTTGCTTTTGTTTTCCTGTGCTTCCTATGTTTTCTTCTTTAGCTTTTAGCTAGTGTTTTTACATAGTTAGCTAGCATTTTACTTTTTTACTTTTTCGTCATCATTTAGCTAACCTTTAGCTATTAGCATTTGCCTACATTTTGTTACTTTTAGCATGCTTTTAGCTACATTTAGCATCTAGCTACAATTTTGCTTTCAGCTATTGTTTTGTTCTGTTGCTAACCTTTAGCCGCGTTTAGTTTTTAGTTAGCATTTTGCTGCTTTTAACTAACCTTTAGCTACATTTAGCTGTTTACTGTGTTTTGCTACTTTTAGCATACATTTAGCTACGTTTAGCATCCAGCTACAATTTTGCTTTCAGCTATTGTTTTGTTCTGTTGCTAACCTTTAGCTGGGTTTAGTTCTTAGTTGGCATTTTGCTGCTTTTAACTAACCTTTAGCTACATTTAGCAGTTTGCTGTTTTTTTTTACTTTTAGCTACATTTAGCATGTAGCTACTATTTTGCTTTCAGCTAGTGTTTTGTTCTGTTGCTAATCTTTTGCTGGGTTTAGTTCTTAGTTAGCATTTTGCTGCTTTTAACTAACCTTTAGCAATATTTAGCTGCTTACTATATTTTGGTACTTTTAGCATGCATTTAGCTACATTTAGCATCTGGCTACTATTTTGATTTCAGTTAGTGTTTTGTTCTGTTGCAAACTTTTTGTTGGGTTTGGGTTTTAGTTAGCATTTTGCCACTTTTAGTAGCCTTTTGCTTTACTTAGCTTATCTTGTTTTCCTATGTTGAGCTAGCATTTTGCTCCAGTTAGCTTTTAGCTATTGGTGTTCGTCTTTTACTTTTGATCAGACAGTTTTCATCTTCACATTTCAGTGAAGTCTTACAGTTTTTAACGTTTTATATATAGCATCAGTTCAATGTTTATATGATTAATGAACAAAATCAGCTTAAAGAGCTCAATGTTTGACACTTCCTGGAAGCTGCTTCGCCTCTTTAATCATGTTTTTACCCACTGAACTGTTTGGATCCTGCAGGTGGGAACACGACGCTACATGGCTCCAGAAGTCCTGGAGGGTGCCATCAACTTCCAGCGCGACTCCTTCCTGCGCATCGACATGTACGCCTTTGGCCTTGTCCTGTGGGAGCTTGCGTCACGGTGCACCGCCGCCGACGGTGAGAGCGCCGCCACGAGAGAAAACTCTGCTCCGCCTCCTGCTTTCCTGTTTGATGCAGCGTGTTGTTTGTGTTTGCACCCACAGGCCCTGTAGACGAGTACATGCTCCCCTTCGAGGAGGAGGTGGGTCAGCACCCGTCTCTGGAGGACATGCAGGAAGTGGTCGTCCATAAGAAGCTGCGGCCCTGCCTCCGAGACTGCTGGCAGAAACACACGGTGAAAGTCGCTTTTATCGCTTGATTTTAGCTACAAAAATGAAGCTTAAACAAACCGTGAAACAATTTAGATATTGTCAACAAATGTGAAAGAATTACCAAATGGAATGAGCCTGTAAAGCTAGCTAAAAGTAGCAAAATGCTAGCTTAAAGTAAGCAAAGGCAGAATAAGTAGCAACAGTTAGGGCAAAGTAGCAAAAGATTAAGTGAAAGCAGCCAAAAGCTAAAGTAGCGAAAAGTTAGCTACAAGTAACAAAAGACGAGAGAAAAATAAAAAAGCTTAGGTTAAAGTTAAAGTAGCAAAAGGCTAGCTAAAATGTAAAAGTAATACATAAACTAGACTCCAAAAGTAGCATTAAGCCAGCTAGAAGCTAAACGTAAAACATAAAAGTTGTATAAGAAAACAAATATTTTGTAGATTTAAGCTTATTTAAAAAATAACTTCTTAATACATTCAAGTGATTTTAGCATTTTTTGGAAGTAATATTTGTAAATGAAGTTAACTAGATAAATTGCATTTCCTGCGAAAATGCAATGTGAATGCTTATTGCTGAAGAACTTGCTGAAAAACAGCTAAAATTAGCTAAGCAGACATGCCCAAATGTAGCTGAAATGGAAGAAAAAGTGTAAGTTAGCAGAAGAAAGCAGAAAGAACACATTTGCTGAATTAGGTTTAAATAAGTAGAAATGAGCTAAAAAATTGTGAAATTTGTTTTAAAAAGCTAAAATTAGCAAAAAGTAACTGAAAAGAAGCTGAATAGTCAGAAAGAAGCTTAAACCACCAAAAGGAAGCAAAATGAGATGAAATGAGTTAAAAAAGTGGAATTAGCTAAAAAAAAAAATTAAATAGCTAAAATTAGTAGAAAAACAGCAAAAACAAAGTAGCTGAAATTGCAGAAAAGCTTGAACTAGCAGAAAAAAGCTGAAAGGAGCATAACAAGCTTACCCAATAAACTGTTTGGCAATAGAAAGACATGTTTTCCCAATTGAGCTGAAAGAAGCAGAAATGAGCACAAAAAAGTGGAAATTACTTGAAAAAAGCCAAAATTAGCAAAATAACAACAACAACAAACAGCTGAAAAGTAACTTAAAAAGCATAAAGAAGCTTAAATTACACAAATGAAGTGGAGAGCACGTTGTTGCTAAATTAGTCCAAAAAAAGTTTAAATGAGAGCAAAACGTGGAATTAGCTGGAAATGCTAACATTAGCGTAAGACAACTAAACAGCAGCTGAAATAGCAGAAAATACTGAAACTTGCAGAAATAAGCTGAAACCATCACAAAACAGCTGGTAAAAAAAAAAAAACAGCTGAAAATAGCTGGAAAATTTTTACATTTGCCCAATGAAGCTGAAAGAAACTGAAGCAGAACAAAATGTGAAAGGAGCAGTAAAAGGTTGTAAAAGATCTAAAGATTTGAAGGATGTAAAATGAACTCAATTCATTTTCTGAAGAAAAAAAGTGGCAGAAAAGGCTAAATATTTCAAAAAGCTAAAGTTGCACCAATACATAAAGTCATAGCAGGACTGTCCTGAAAGAGCTGAATGTTTTGATTTATGATTTGATGAAATAGCACAAAAATTGTGGAACAGGAAAGATGTTGAAAAACATACGGAGGAAAAATGGATCACAATAGTGTGAGTGCTTCATAAGCGTTCACACAATTATTTTGAAAAGTCCAAAAGTTACTAAGACAAACAGTCATGGCACTGGGCTCCTGATGAGCAAAACATTTTTATGTACGAACGGCTAAAATTGTGGCACTAAGTATTCAGAAGTAATTAGATTCCATAAAACGTAAAGGAAAAATCAAAAACAGGAAAACAACAGTGGGCATGCTGAGTTCATTCACACAAGTTGAAACTGGGGATACAGTTTTGTCTGTAGGGACATCTAGTGTTTAGGAGGAGTACTGCAACGAGTGCAACGCATCGTGTTTCTGCAAACAGCAGCTTTGCTGGGTCGATGTCGCAGCCTGCACGCTCTTTGATGTTCCTTTAGTGAGGATTTGTGTTTGTGGAGTAAACAAACTGGTTAGAGCTCTGATTGTTGCCGTTCTAGGGTCTGGCCATGCTCTGCGAAACCATCGAGGACTGCTGGGACCACGAGGCCGAGGCCCGCCTGTCTGCTGGCTGCGTCGAGGAGCGCATCGGTCAAATGCAGCGCCAGGCCCCCATCGTCGGCCCCGAGGAGATCGTCACTGTGGTCACCATGGTGACAAACGTGGACCTCCCGCCCAAAGAGTCCAGCTTATGATCATCCAACCGACGACGGGGACGAGCTACTGGAAACCAACACGAGAGGATTAGACGGCCGGCCCTGGCTGGTTGGCGTTGTATTTACGTTTTCCTTTTTTTTAACGCTCATCTCCTCTTCTTCTTCTCGGTTCCTTTTTAAGTGCGGGCCGCTACTTCAGGAAACAGCCGGCACCCACCTCACCCACATCCGTCGGGATCCGCCTCATTTTGGATACGCGTGCCTGAGGATTTATAACTTCTTTTTTTTTTTTTTTTTCCTCCTCCTCCTCTTCGAAGAGGACGATTCTGGACACACTCGACAAACTGTTTGATCATGTATCTTTTTTTTATTATTTTGTTTTTTTATAAATACTCGTTGGATTATATTCGGAGGATCTAGCGGAGCGTTAACGACGAAATGGAGAGAAAAAAAAAAAAAGAAAACAAAAGACGAGAACTCGAGCTCCCGATACATTAGCTGTTTTCTTGTGAGCGTTCCTTTGAAGAATCGACTTTCGTTCTGCCAATAAGCAACAGCTTCTGAATGTTTATAGTGTAATGCTGCTGTACATAGTGTATCATGAACTTGGTAATCAGCTTCTTTTCAATTTGGGAGGGGGACTGGGGAGGGGGCTCCATTTTCAAGCATTATGACAATAGAAACCATAAACCTCCTTCAACCAGGTATACCTCAGTTCCAATTAGTCCCTCTTCACCAGACGACCTGGACACGACGCCCGCTAAAGGATTTCCTCCCCTTCGCTCTCGTAGCTTTGATTTTTATTGGTAGGACGAATTGTCATTTATTGTGTTTTTTCCATTTGCTCTTTCAGCTGCTGACAAGTTTAATGATCAAAACTGGAAACGCTGACTGATTTTAATGTTTGGTTTCACAGCTGAGATGTCAAAACGCTCGACCCGTGCTTTTATTTTGTAAAATAAATGAATAAATCTGTCAGCTAGAGATAAGCAGATGGACACGTCGCTCAGTATTGTTACCAGTTTTATCCAAGGCGTCGGATCTGAAGCCCTTCGTGTGTTTAGCTGAGCCAGATTTGATTTGATTGCACACACATCTTTTATTTTATTATTTTTTTAAATTCTATCATGAGTTTCTGCTCTTTTTGATACACCTCAGGAATCTTTGCTACCCACCTCCTCATCCTCACCTGTCTGGAACTGGAGCACTTCCTTTCTTTGTCTCGTACTGGAGCCTGGTCAGGCTCAGACACTAAAACTACACGAACTTCTCTCCCAGCTTTAGATAATCTTTTTTTTTTTTTTCATTCAGTCCACGTTGTTTATGAATGAACTGTCACCGTGGACTTCTGGGGACCGTTTTAAACCCCTGAACACCGAAAGGATAATCAGACTTTTTTTTTTTTTCCTTCAGCCACACAAAAACATAAAAAAATATATTGTTCCTCACGCAAACACTAACCAAGTTGGACAAGCTGAACCCCTTCATCCTGGTGCCATTTTTACCTGTCCATGTGTT
This sequence comes from Simpsonichthys santanae, assembly GCA_031762415.1. NCBI lineage: Eukaryota > Metazoa > Chordata > Actinopteri > Cyprinodontiformes > Rivulidae > Simpsonichthys > Simpsonichthys santanae. Next base: position 14,003,850 of record JARVLU010000665.1, read on the forward strand.
ACTCTTGTAGATGTCAGGCCAAACGGATGTATCTGTCACTGCTGTGACGTATTTTTTTTTTTTTTTTTAGTCTTTATTTCCTCTGAGGGATGTTGAACACCGGTGCCGGCAGATCTGCATTCTCTCCTCAAGCTTTTATTTTGGGGTAATTAAAGGGGGAGGAGTTCAAAGGGCGCAGTTTAAAACTTAATGCGGGAAAAACAAGGAAACTTCTTTTGGCAAAAAAAAAAATCACATTTAAAGCGTGGACACGGTTTCCTTGCTTGGCATTCTCGGAAAACTCCATTCTGTTAACGCAAAATGAGGAATACAGTGGGGGAATTAGTTGTTTAAAGCTTTGTTGTCACCAAATTATACAAGGATGGCAGGGGATTGAAAATACAGTAATTGTAAGTCTCCCAAACAGCACGTGGACCAAGCGGCTCCAGTTTCGTCAAACAAGCTGAGAGTAACGCACAAGTACAGGAAGTGAGTAGGGTGTCATTACCTGAAAGTTTTCAGTTGGTTTATTGTTGCATAATAATTTAACATCACAACAAAATCTGATTACTTGCATTGTTAAGAAAATGTTTTTAAAAAATACAATTGCTAAGGATGCACGATATTATTGGCATGGTATTGGTATCAGCCGATAATACTGATAAAGTTAAATATTGGATATCGGCCATTCCATCAAAATAACTCATCAATATAAAATACGCTGTTTTTATATATACTGTATATATATTTATATAGTGTTACATCATTTTCAGCCCCCTTTTTGTCATCTGCTTTTGGTAACAGGCCATGTTGACTAAGACCATGCAGAATAATGTACAGTAGTACGGTATTTTAATTCCACAGCAGAAAAAGCTATGTAGTCTCTGTAAGTAGGTCTAGGTCCAGGTCTCTTGTAAATGAGTCCACGAGGTTCAATGGGATAAACTTGTATAAAAAAAAGGTTGAATGAAAAGTAGGTCTGGGGGGGGGGGGAATCAGTGTTGGTATCGGTTATCGGCCAAATAAGCTTTAACATATCGGATATTGGCCAAAAATTCAATATTGTGCATCCGTAACAATTGCAACTTTTTAAAGGATTGTATAATTGGCACATTACAGTACCCCAAGTTGATTTCAAAAGGGCTGTTCACATAGAACGCTTTTTTGATAACTTTTTTCTTGTTTTAGCTTTGTGTCCACACAGAACCAGCATCCTAGGAGTGCAAAAGCGGTTATTATTTAGAAAATATGTTCCAGAGTAAAAAAAAACAACATCTTGAAACGTGACCCTTGATTTTGTATAGACAGCCAACAGGCATCCTTTAGAAAACTATGATGGTAGCCCCACTTCTCTTGGTGCATTTACTTTTCACACCCAGCATTTAAGCTTTTGGTGCACGTTCGGCACCTTGTTTGCTGTTTTTGGTGTATTTCTGTGGCAGCGTTACAGTGCCACATACAGGCCTGGCATTGTTACTACAGCATTTTGGCTCCATCGGAATTTCCGCAAGAAGTTTTCAACCCTGCTGATGATCTTGAGTCCTGTTCCAGCTTTCTGCAGATCTAGTGTCTTTTGCCGGTGTCCTGTGAGAGCTCCTTGGTCCTGTCCATGTTGGTGGAGAGGTTGGTAAAAAAAAAAATTTTTTTTTTGTAGACAGGTGCGCTTTGTACACATACCACATAACTTATTTGTAATGTGTTACTTTTTTTTCTGGATTTCTAGTTTCTGTCTCTTCACCATTTAAATTATGAATGTTCCTTTCTTTATATGTGGGTAAACTTACATCAACAAGGGATTAAATAATTACTTCCCCCATTGTAATTCACAAAAATAACCCATTTGGTTTTTTTGGTTTTGTGCAAATCCTGGGTTTATTTTTACATCCAAACGCTCAGAAAGTAGAACGGACGCGTACCAGAGCATGTTTGAGATCTTTTTTTCCTGCAGTGCTTTTAGCCACAACACAGCAAACCTGAAGGAAGTTGAAGCCATCGTCTTATTTACACACTGTAGCACAAGAACAGCATTTGTTGCTTACTTTTGCTGCTACCGCTGTCGAAATCGCGGCATTCTTTGAACCATCAGGAAGGACCAGTGCTGCAGCCCATCAATAAGTACTACCTCACTGGCAGGGATTTCTTTGGGGTAGAAGGTGTGGTAAAATAAACCAAAAATCGGGCGCCGTTCTTCAGGAGTTCCTTGAAAAGTTAACGGAAAGTTTCGGTTGCGAGGCTAACATTGAAGAAGTTTCCTTGTTTTTACAGCAATACATTCTTGAACAGTAGAAACTAAAATAAATAAAAAACAGCAGTATTACCCCCTTCGTCCCTTTTTGTCTTTAAAGTTGGTTTCCTCGAATAAACATCTTGGCCAAATATCAGCCGCTGTAAAAAGTAAATCTGGGAGAGATTAGGTGTTTAAACTGCGCCCAAGAAACCAAACCCGAATTGATAAACACCATTCAGGGAATCAGTACTATGCTTTTCTAAGTTCTAGCAAGTTATATGCAACCAGTGCCGCAAACTATACCCTACACTTCCGTAGGATCTGCTGCAGGAGTGACTTTCAATACACACACAAAAACACTTGTAGCATTATAATTTTTCTTTTGTTCGTTTTAATCTGTGACCTTGCATATTGATATGTTGTATTTATTTTTTGATTTTTCTGGCCTGAGATTTCGGGGATTAGAGCTCAGGTGCAACTCGGAATTAAGAAAAAAAAAAAATTTAAGAGTTGGACCGATTTGTGGTTGTTCTTAATGTGGGGTTGGTGGGGAGGGTCAGGGGTGGGGTGGAAATCAGGAAATAGTTTAATTGGTTCAAAAGCAAACGATATAAACTGTAACATGCTTCTTTCTATTCAGTCTTCGGACAAAAATGACCGAGAATGAATGTTCTACAGACTCCCGGATTCCATATACAGTATACAGTGTGCGTATTTCAATGGATCGAGCCCGGCCCCGTGTAAATTTAGAGGGCTTCGGCTGGTGTTGTGTGATTGTGCCCTGTCCTGTCGAAAATAGTAAAAGCAACACGTGGTTGTCCATTTTTGCACCTTTTGATGAACAAAAGACCTTCAGCAGTGCTTCACTTTGCGTAAACTAAATATGTCATACACCACGCTACCTACCACCACCAAGCTAATGAAAGATAGAAAAACAAATCTTAGCTCAGAATATCTGTGCCCTTAATGTCGGACAGAAATGGATTTCAGGATCCAAAGTCAGCCTGTTTTCGAACATGTCTCTTTTTGATCTAGCTTGTATATGGAGCAGCATATTTCCAGTTTCGCAGTTGACCAGCAGTGTTGTGAATGCTATCAAAGTCTTTTGAGCAGGAGCGACTAAGTGCCTGAACAAAGGCATTAATAGCAATATTCAGGAACAGTAGATTTTATGTATATTTTTAAGAAAAAAATTATAACAGAACCTCTGTTAGGTAGAACAGCTCCAAAACATTTGAATTAATTTGCTGTGGCCTGTCAACGTCGTCCACACAGAAGGGACAGAGAGTCAAATATTTTTTGTTGTAAGCCTGCCTTTAGTGTAGAGAGCTTGATGTTGGATCCAACATTTCCTGGCACATACAGTATTAAAGATCTTTGTACCCTCTTCAAAACCTCTCCCCAAATGAGATTTATGTATAAAACTTTGCAATATGTTGGACCCAACTGTATGCTTGTTGGTGTAGTATCTCAAACAAGTGGTGGAATTTTAAACACTCAGGAAATAATTATTGGATGACATACATATACTGTTGATCAACTATTGGAGTCAATTCAAGATGGCCACCACAGCTAATTAACTCAAGTATACAATTCAATTAGTTATACAGATGTTGAGATAGGGATGTCTCTCAGCCACTAACTACCACACCCAAACATACTCTTAGTGCTAGCATTGCATCAGTTGCTTTAAGGTGTAAGAATGGATGTTCTCCTTGTGTAGCCTTTTACAATTTTCCCACTGAGACTTCCTCCAGCCCAGCACCTCACATTGCTGTGCATATAAACGACCAGTGAAACATTTGTCTTGTTGCCCCCACCATTTTAAGCAGTCTAGGATCTGTACAGACATAATTACCTGTATCGACTCTATATACTCTGAGCTGAATCTTTATAGGTGCGTGTTAAACTTCAGTGTTTCCTCTACATTCATCTTGTGTGTAAAAATGGCCCTTTACTATGTGGAAACATTCTGTAAAATTTAGCTTTTTATAGGCTAAATTCTTGTTCAAAAAGACTAATTTTTAAAGCACTTAAAATTTAAGAACAGCCTGAGGAATTCCTCAGGGAGCCTGTTTGGTTACCCAAACAGTTGCTTTAGCAACACTCCCTTTTGATAACACATTCATCCTCAGTAGGTATTTTATTCCAGGATCTCAATTTCCTCCTTTTCTTCACGCTTGTTAAGATTTTAGAGGAAACATTGAACTACAGTGTTTAGAAGACAACGTATAAACACTAAGCATTTTTGACCCCACATTTTGCTAGGCTCTTAAGCGACAGCGCTGATCTGAGATCTGTCATAAATTATGCTCACAGGGTTGTTTTTAAGGCTAAACAAGTGATTAAGTAAGCCCTTTTTGGTCACTGAAACCATATTGGGTTGTCTTAAAAAGCCGAAAACAACTGTAAATTTAACATTTCTGACAAATAATGTGAAAATAGACACAAAAGTGACGTGTGAAACTGGAAAGTTTATGAAAAGCATCCCAATGGAGTGTGTTCACCAGCTGCAGAGAGAAAAAAAAACTCCTTTTGAAAAGTATTACAGCCAAGCAAAAACCCTGGAATCTGATGACTGGTCCCAGATCAGCACTGTGGCTCTTGGCTCATGTCATAGTTTTTATCAGCTGAAGTGATCCACGTGATGTAAATAAATGTGTTTTTAGATTGTGAATGTTCATGTGGTCTTTTTTTACTTTTTAGATACCTCACTAAACATGTTGCTTTTTTTATTTTTCTGGCTAGGTGTTATTTTTGTTGTGGGGAAATCCCCATAATTGGACTCATATGTGTCTTATCAATTCACAGCCTGGTTGGAACAGATTTCTACTATTGTGTAAACTGTTGATCAAAAGTATGTCTTCAAAAAAGACACTTAACATGTAACATAAGTTTACATTCACTCATCATGAAGATGAATTACATATTGATTTCAGGTTTTTCACACATTTGAATTATTCTTTTTCAAGAGTGGAATGATTATGTAACGTAAAACGTCAATAACAAAAAGAAAAAGAAAAATGTTTGAATTTGAAGATGTATCTATTCTACACAGGGTTAAAATTATACCGGTAACTCAAACTAATTGTTAATTTTTCTACTGTTCTAATTCTTGCAGTGACTGACAAACATATGTAACAGTAAGCCCTAAAAATTCTGTAAAATTTAGCATTTTATAAGCTAAAATCTTGTTCAAAAAGACCAATTGTTAAAGCAGTTCAAATTTAAGAACATAGCCTGAGGAATTCCTCAGGGAGCCTGTTTGGTTACCCGAACAGTTGCTTTTGTAACACTCCGTTTTGATAACACATTCATCCTCAAAGGGTATTTTATCCCAGGAGCTCAGTTTCCTCCTTTCTTGACACTTAAGATTTTAGAGGAAACACAGAGATCTTTAAAATATGACGCATAAACACCAAGCATTTTTGCCCCCACCTTTTGCTAGGCTCTTGAGCGACAGCACTGATCCGAGATCTGCCATAAGTTATGCTCACGGGTATTTTCTTTAAGGCTAAGTAAAAGTGAGTCCCTCTTGTACATGTCTCTCTTGTAAATGAGTCCTCGTGGCTCAGATTAGCCTATATAAATAAATGTTGAATGAAAATAAAACCTCCATGACCAGGAAAGGAAGAAGCAGGTAAAAACAATGGGTGGATAGTTCTAATGCTACTACTGCTAATGCTAAAACTGCAAATGTTAATTTTACTGCTGTTGATGTTTATTCTATAACTACCAAATCTAGTAATGCAAATTCTCTTTCAGCTACTGTGAATTTTATTACAACTAAGGCTAATCTAATGTTTGGTAATTTTACTTTTAAAGGGTGGTAGAGCAAGAGGAAATGTAAGTAATTTTAGATTAACAGCTCATAAAACCAAAATCTATTATTCCTAAAATCCATCAAATTTATGAGATGTTATATCAACATGATGAAAAAATTGACAACTTTATATTTTCTATAACTTTATTCAGAATGAAAAAAAATTTTTTTTTTCATTTTATTATATATTATTCTAACTGGGTAAGAACAAAAATCAGACATATGCATGTTGTATTACGTCTGATTCTTGTGTTTATTGTCCATCAGCTAGGCAAACGCTGACATGGCCCACTGTTTTACGTCTGTGGGGCATTGTGGGTACTTCTGCAGCGCCTCCATGATCTGACTGTGTTCCAGCATGAGCCTCATCAGTTGGTACTCCCTGTGAGTTTTGGCCGAGGAGCCGTCGACTGGTCGGATAAGTTCCAGCTGCTGCAGGTGCTCGAAGGCCTGCGGGCAAAAAATAAAACACAGGAATGGTCACCTGAGACCCGTTGCACAAAAGTAGGGTTTATACATCCAGGAAACCAGCAGGAAGCTGCACTTGAGCACTCCTTGAACTTGCAAGCAAGCTTCATTAGTAGCACAAACATCAAGCCAATGAATGTGGGTTCACAATTTTCTTATTAGACCCACTCAGTGGATCACAGATTTCCTGATTAAACATGGACAGCAGGATGCATGCATCCCACTTGTCTCCAGCAGAATAACGGATAATTGTGGATTTACATGAAGAAATGAGGCATGAATCACTAAATGGGGAAACGCTACTGTCAGCAGACAGGAAGAGGGCGGCAAATTATAGTGGACGGATTAAATGTGTTGCGCCACTGACTGTTACCGAGTAATCTCAAAATTAACAATTGTACACTTGGCCACACACGGGTGTAAAATTTATATAGCACCATCTATTATTCCTTATACTACTAACCTCATTGGAAACATCGTAACTTACACCCATTTCTAACCTACAGCCGAAGGGATAAGCAGGCTACTCAGTCAACCTCTCACATCAAAGAACGGCAATGACCATAATAGCAATAGCAATATATTATCATATAAATAATTATAAGAATATTTGTATTATTAGGATTGGATTTCAGTTTAAACAGTTGTTTAACATCAAAATAGCACAGTAATAAAAATGAGGCTAATATGTACATAAGAACATTGATTTCTGGTCGGAGTGACCGCCAACTGTTCAGAAACAATAAGTCAAGTCGAATTTATTTATTAAGCACATTTAAAGCAGCAGCTGTTACCAAAGTGCTTAGCAATAAGATCAAAGTCGGTAATTAGAAAAAACAAAAAAGACGTAGTTAAGAGCATCAAAAGTAAAACACAAAAACAGTGAAATGCTAAATCAAATCACACTGTTAAACGTAAGTAAATACGGGTGTTTTTAGGAGAGACTTAAAAGCACGGAGTGAATTGACCTGTTTATTGTTGAGGGGCAGATTGTTCCAAAGTTTAGGGCCAAGGACTGGAAAAAGCCTGATCTCCTCTGAGCTTCAACCTGGTTTTTGGTACAACCAAAAGCAGATGATCTCAGCACCCGAGAAGGAGCATATGGTTGAAGTAAGTCAGAGAGGTATGATGGTACAAAGCAATTAATGCACTTAAAGGTCAACAGGAGACTTTTAAAATCAATTCTAACACGCACAGGGAGCCAGTGAAGGGAGGACAAAACTGGTGAAATACGCTCAAACCTACGAGTTCCTGCTAATAGCCGAGCTGCAGCATTTTGGACGAGCTGGAGGTGAAAGGGACACCTGACTGACCCAAACACAAAGCGTGTTACAGTAGTCTAGCCAGGTTGTAATGAATACATGAACTAGTTTTCAAGGTCAGTTCTGGTAAACACTGACTTAAGCTTAGCTATCTACCTTAACTGGAAGAATCCCGAGATTTGTAACAGACTGCTTAAGATATGACTCAAAAGAGTCAAGGTTAACAGGAACAGAGACAGCAGTACAGCTAGAGCTAAACACAATGACTTCAGTTTTCTGATCGTTGAAATAAAAAATAAAAAAATTGATGCCATCCATGCCTTGACCCTCAGACATTTCATGTCATCAAGACATTTTAACAGAGGGTGAATTGTGCACAAACTACTGTATTTGGTTTTAAGGGCAGATAAATCTGACTATCATCAGCATAGCAATGAAATGAAAGGCCATGTTCCCTCAGGATAAACCCCAAGGGGAGCAGATACAATAAAAACAGAAGGGGTCCAAGAATCGAGCCCTGCGGGACCCCGCAAGAAAGAGGCACTAAACTAATACAAACATAAACACAAAAAAACTCCTGTCACTAATAACTATTTCATTAAGCTTCACTTTTAGCCTGGTTTGGACGAGGATAGTGTCAGAGGATTATTTTTCCATGGAAACATGTGCCTCCTCTTTTGTGCAACTGAATCAAGATTTAATTCCATCCAGGATAACACGATAAATCCTTGATCCTACTTTTGTGCAACGGGCGTCTGAACCGTTTGTTTTTCTGTTTCTGTCGCTCACCTTCATGACGACAGGCTGGTCGAAGTTGTACATGGAGTTGGATTTCCTCTGCAGGAACTTCTTAAACTCTGAACACGAGGAGTTGGAAAAGATGCAGTAAGTGCCAGAAGTTCCAGAATGATTGTACAATAAAAAATAATAAAAAGTCTAGACGTGTCTGATGAGTGAATAAAACGTCTTTAACTGTACAGCAGGTTCAAATGCGCCTCGGTCTCGTTTTATTTTTTATTTTTTTTTATCTTACCGTTGTGAACCATCTGCAGATTGAACGGCTCTCCTTTGTAGACGTCGTTCAGGTGTTTCATGGCGATGATCAGGCACAGCTCCAAGATGGACAGACCTGAGAAGACGAGAACAGACTCGACTTGGGCACCGAGCTGCGTACAGACAAACGTTTTTATTCTGTTGGGTTTTACCGTGCAGCATGCTGGCCTTTGTGTCGGCGAAACACAGACGACTGGCGTCCAGCAGGTCGGCTGGTTTGATGGTGGGTTTGGCAACTGAGACGCGACTCAGACACAGCATCTAAGAAACGTTTGGTTGGCACCATGTTTGTGTCTTAAGAACGTACAGATCGGAAGAGTCTTACCAGCAGCGCGTGCAAAGAGCGGAAGTCTTTACTGGAGTTAAAGTGCCTCTGCAGAACTTCCTCTATGGCTTTGTCCTCACAGAGAGTCTGAAAATAAAAGTTAAAATGTAAAAAACATTTTTTTTTTTTGTTTGTTTCACGTTTCAGAAGAAACACCGTCGTTGGATTCACCTTCACGCTGGCGTTCCACTCCTGAGCAAAGTTGCTGTCGGGGACGTCGTCCGGCAGGCTGAGCTGGGCTTGAACCCGGTCCAGGTACTGAGGGAACGTCAGGCTACTCAGCAGGTGGATCTGGCGGTGGGAGAACCGCGACTTCACTCGCTTCTCCAGTAGCTCCAGCACGTCCTGCATGGCAGCGAACGAGAGTTACAGCCCCGTGTTTTCAGTCTCTGAACAACAATGGAGCGAAAATTGATACTGCCCACCACCAAAAGACTAATCATGCTTTTGCCTATTTGTGTGTTAGCAAAAAATCTCATGAACCGCAGGATCGATTTGAATAAACACCCACGGACGTAGAGAAATGGCATTTCCTGTGAAAATGCCGTGTGAATGCTTATTCCAGAAGAACTTGCTGAAATTAGCTAAAAATGCTAATAAGGTAGCTGAAAAGGTTGAAAAAGCCTAAATTAGCTAAATAAAGTAGAAAGGACACATTTGCTGACTTAAGTTTAAATAAGCAGAAATTAGTACAAAAAAATTAGGAAATTAGCTAAAAGAAGCTGAAAAGGCAACAAGCTTAAACTACTAGAAGGAAGTGGAATGAGCTGAAATAAACTCCAAGAATTTGTAATTATCTGAAAAAGTGAAATTTAGTATAAAATAAGCTGAAATTACCAGTAGGAAGTGGCGAGAGGACAGTTTTTGCTAAATTAGGTTGAAAAAACTTGAGTGCAAAAAAATATGTGGAAATTGCTAAAAAGGCTAAAATTAGCATAAAACAGCGAAACAGTAGCTGAAAAATCAAAACTAGAAGAAATAGCTGAAAGGAGCATAACAAGCTGCAATTAGTAAAAAGAAGTTGATTAAGCTGAAAGTAGCAGAAATTACCACAAAAATCTTGGGAAAAAAAACAGCTAACTGAAATTAGCTCAAAAAACATGCTAAAAAGGTAGAACAAGATTAAATTAGCATAACAAAGAAGAAAGAACACAGGTTTGCCCAGTAAGGCTGAAAAAAAAGAAGAGGAAATTAGCATAAATTATCTGAAAAAAAAAAGGCTGAAAAGTAGCTAACAAGACAAAAAGGAAGTGGTGAGAGCAAATGATTGCTGAATTAGGCAGAACACAGTTGAAATGGGTGCAAAGAATGTGTTAATAGATGAAAAGGCTTAAATTAGCTTAAAACAGCTAAATAGTAGCTGAAAGAGTAGAAAAAGCTGAAACTTGCATAAATCAGCTGAAAGGAGCATAACAAGCTGAAATTAGCAGAAAGACGTTACAAGAAGCACAAAAATGTTGTCGTTAGCAGAAAAAATCTGGAGAGAGAGAAAAAAAAGCTGAAATTAGCTGAAAAATTTTTTTTTAAATTTGTACAAGGAGGCTGAAAGAAGCTGAAAATGGCTCATAACAGAATGAATGCTTCAGAAGCATTCACACAATAAGCACACATTCAGCTGGTTAAGTGTTGGACTCAGTTCATTTCAAGATGGCTGCCACAAGTGACTAACATTAGCCAACTTCAGCTTTTTTGTAGCTCGAAGAATTTCACAGATATTGCGCTAAAACTTGGTGTGGTAGTAGCTGAGAGTCGCCCACAGTAACATATACTCTGCGGACATTGTAGATAATTCATGGTTGAGCTCAAATGTGTCACCATCTAAAACTTCAGTAGGAAAGGAGGCGGGCGATGTGCCCTTTTTAGGCTCACCAGTCTGCAAGTGATGCCGACCACAGCGACGGGCGCCTGGGCAGACTGGGAGACGTCCAACAGATTGTAGAGCAGCGTCTGGTTCTTATGGTGGGCGAAGAGGTCGAACTCATCCAGGACGAACAGCACCGGGCGGCTGCTGCTACGATCGCCTGGGCGGGACCAGAAAGGGAACATTTAATAAATCCCGCCTCTTTTTTTTTTTTTTTTAAAGTGCTGGAAGTTAAGGTCAAAATTTTAAAACCTTTTCTTAACGCGTCCAGCAGGAAAGCTAAATTTTCCGCAAAGCTTCCCTGAAACGAAACAAAGACGAGACGTTTTCGCAACAGTTTTCAAAACCGCCGCGTGATCTCGTCGTGAGGACGCACAAACACTTTGTCGCCAACGACGTTCTCCAAGTGGAGCTGTCTGGTTATTTCCTTCAGGGCGATTCTGTCGTCCGTCTGCAGCAAACCTGCAGTAAACAACTCAATTCAGTTTATTTATACAGCACCGTCACAACAGAAGTCATTTCAGGGCACTGAACAGAAACATTCATATATAAAAATAATAATTTAACATTAATTATCTGAGGAGCAGACTGCTTTGAAGTTAACTCCATCACAGAACTCTCATCTTGAGCAAGCATGAAGGAGACTGTGGAAAGGAAAAACTCCCTTTAGCAGAACCAGACTCAGGACAAGTGGCCATCTGCTTCGACTGGCTGAGTTTGGTAGGAACAGATAAACAATGGCAGGTCAAGAATCACATGTTAAAATAGGAATAGTATCAAATGAAAACTATTAAATTTTAACAATTCATTTAAGGAAATTAAGTCAATTTGTCCTCCAGTAGTCTAAACCTATAGCAGCATAACAATCCAACACTAACTATAGGATTGATCAAAAAGGAAAGTCTTAAACTGGACAATGTGTCAGTCTCACGGACAGAGATTGGAAGTTGGTTCCACAAGAGAGGAGCCTGAGAACTGGAAGATCTTCCTCCCATTCTGCTTTTGTAAACTCTAGGAACCACAAGTAAACCTGCAGCCTGAGAGTGAAGTGCTCTGTTAGGAAAATATGGAACAATAAGATCT
>JARVLU010000665.1:14017742-14028019 GCA_031762415.1 Simpsonichthys santanae
GGGGGTAGTGCATTAAATCCCTGCTTCTGCTGCACTCTGCATTATTCAGACATGGACCCTGCTCTGACATGTCTGCTTTGGGATCTCACCTGTTTGGGTCGTCGGCCGCACGCGACCGCTGAGCGCAGTTTGGGCGATGGATCACTTCCTGGCAGTACAGTCCCATCTGAAGCTTAACTGAACTTTTTTACTCTTTCAAGGCCGGTCAGCTCATGGTGAAATGGCGGCGTGCGGCTGGTGAAGGTATGGCAAGCCATGTTTCCATATAATTGGATAGTAGGGTAAGCCATGCTGCCATATAATTGGATTGAGGCTGATCTGCTGACAGAATTAAAAGCCTGACACCAATCCGGCTCGCTCATCCAGCACATTATTATGGCCTGCCCTGAATACAGGCCGGGCTTGGGTCCCAGGTGAGAAATGACAGCGCTAGTCTGAACCAAGATTGGAACGATAATTAATAACAGACATTTAATGGCTGGAAGCGAGTGGAATAATGTATCTGCTGGAAAACGGACAGTTTAAAGCGAAGTTTTTCAAAGAACAGTCTACAGATGTTAACTTTCATCATCTTTTTTCCACTGAACTCCAGATGAAAAGATCCAAACTGTCACTTTAAGGCAAATGGCCTCTTTTAATAGAAGCGTCTTTCAGGAACATGGTGTTTACATTTTAAGTTTCTGGTTTTGTGCTATTTTTAAAGATAAACTACGTTCAGTGTTGAACTAAAAAAAGAGTTGGATAAGCCACAATAGAAGAAAAGTAAACATTGGAATATTTATTCCGTGCGCCGTTGATTTTTCTTGATCCGGCTGCTGGACGGCTCTTAAATAAAGTCATAGTTTTCAAACATCTCCTCACCTTCAGTTCATATTCATCCGTAAACATAACTTTTCCAAAGTTTAACCTGTCAGATAATCTCGTTTCACAGAATAAACCGTTGCCTTTCACAAAAGTTCCTGGCACACGAGTTCAGTGTGTCCTGACAGTGCCGACGTGCCGCAGTGCTTTGATGTGGTTGTGTTCAAACTTGGTGAGTGTCATTCTGGGAGCACATGACGTGGTCCCATGTGAAAGACTTTCTGTGGCCACGAGTTGATTCTCCTTCGCCGGCTGATCAAAAGCTACTGTGGACGTCTGGGCCTGCACAGGACAGCTGAAGGGGTGAGACTTAAAGTGAGCACAGCAGGAACGCCAGAGGAGAAAGGCAGGAAACGTTGCTGTTCTGTGAAGGAACGTTCATGTTTTTGTCTGAATGTTCATGAAGCATTCACACTTATGTGAACCATTTTTCTTCCGTGTGATTTTAAACGCGATTCTCATCCCGCAGTTTTCAAGTTGTTTCAACAAATCATAAATCAAAACGTTCAGCTCTTTCAGGACAATTCTGCTGTGACTTTTGGTATTGGTGCAACTTTAGCTTTTTTAAATATTTAGCCTTTTTTTTTTTCCTCATTGAGCTCATTTTACATCCTTCAAATCTTTAGTTCTGTTTACAACCTTTTACTGCTCCTTTCACATTTTGTTCTGCTTCAGCTTCTTTCAGCTTCCTCGTGCAAATTTAAACTTGTTTTTCAGCTAACTTCAGCTGTTTTGTGCTCCTTTCAGATTCTTTCTGCTAACTACAACATTTTTGTGCTTCTTCTAACTCCTTTCTGCTAATTTTCAGCTTTTTATGCTCCTTTCAGCTTATTTCTGCAAGTTTCAGCTTTTTCTACTATTTCAGCTACTATATAGCTGTTTTATGCTAATTTAAGCTTTTTCATCAAATTCCATTTTTTGCACTCATTTCAACTTTTTTCAGCCTAATTCAGCAAAAATGTGCTCTCCACTTCCTTCTTGTAATTTCAGCTTCTTTGTGATTTTAGCTACTTTTCAGAAGTTCATTTATTTTTTGTTGCTAAATTCACTTTTTCCAGATAATTTCCACTTTTACGTGTTCATGCTTCTTTCAGCCAAATTGGGTAAGCACGTGTTCTTTCTGCTTTATCATGCTAATTTAAGCCTTTTCTACCTCTTCAGCTACAATTTAAGCATGTTTTAGCTGATGTCAGCTGTTCTCAAATATATTCAAATGTTTTGTGATCATTTCTGCTTCTGTCAGCCTAATTAACTTTTTACTGCTAATTTCAGCTAGTTATGCTCCTTTCAGATTATTTCTGCTAGTTTAGCTTTTTCTGCTATTTCAGTTATTTAACTGTTTTATGCTAACTTTTGCCTTTTCAGCTAATTCCACATTTTTTTTAGCTCATTTTAGTGCTTTCCACTTCCTTCTGGTAGTTTAAGCTTGTTTCTGCCTTTTCAGCTCTATTTTTTTTTTTTTTTTAGCTAATTTCGTAATGTTTGTGCTCATTTCTGCTAATTTAAACACAATTCAACAAACGTGTGTTCTTTCTGCTTTCGTCTGCTACTTTAGGCTTGTTCTTTATTTCAGCTACATTTCAGCACGTTTTTAGCTCATTTCAGCTGTTTTTCCAACAAGTTCTTCAGTTCTGCATTTTTGCAGGAAATGCCATTTTTCTAGTTTCAGGTGTTTTTGTAGTGAATGTTCAGTTCTTCTCAGAGAGACACGAAATGCACCAACTTGTGTTGTGCTTCCACTCCCTCGAGTCGCTCAGGGAGCTGCCGCTGGCAGAAACGCTCCCTTAAAATCTGCTGAACCTGGAAACAAAAAAGGCAACAACACATCTAACTATTTACACCAAAAGCAGCAAAGATAAGAGAATAAATGGATGTAAACAAACCTGAGAGATGCATTCTCCTATGGGCAGATGAACGTTTTTGACTTTTCTCTTACTCATGATATGACAGGACTGTAAAACATGTAAAAAACATGTTACGGCAGGACTTTTGTACACTTAAAGCACGTTCAACAACAAATGGATCAGCAAAGTTAGTTTTTCTTTTTTATTTTGCAGCAGTATCGTTAGAAATATACTTCAAATCTACTGAGACGTATGAAATCAAACTTAATAAAGGTTATCCTGAACTTTATCAACCAGTGACGTTTGGAAGAGTTTGTTTCACTTTTCAGTAACATTCATTCAACCTTTATTTAGACAGGTTAGTCTCATTGGGCCTGAAGGACTCATGTACAAGAGAGACTTGGTTTTTACAAAGAGTGACGACAACAGTGGACAATCATAAATGAAAACATATCAATGGGAAATAAATGGAAGAAAAGGATGCATTAAGGATGGATGGATGGATGGATGGATGGATGACAGATGGATGGGTGATGAAAAGGTGATGATGGATGATATATATTGGATTGAAGGATGAATGGATTGATGGAGGATGGATGATGAATTATGACAAATAGATGGATGGATGATGATGATGATGATGGATGGATGATGGTTGGATGAATGGATGGATGGATGCTTGATAAATGGATGGATGATGATGGATGATGACAGATGGATGGATGATAGATGGATAGATAGATGGAAGGATGAATGATGATGGATGATAGATATTGGATGGATGGATGGATGGATGATGCATGACGGATGGATGGGTGATGAAAATGTGATGATGGATGACAGATATTGGATTGATGTATGGATGAATGGATGGATGGTTGATGGATGGATGATGAATTATGACAAATAGATGGATGGATGTTGGATGGATGATGATTGATGGATGGATGATGGATGCTTAATAGATGGATGGATGGATGAAGATGATGATGATGGATGATAAATAGATTGATGGATGATGATGGATGGATGATGACAGATGGATGGATGATAGATGAATAGATAAGATGGAAGGATGAATGATGTTGGATGGATGATGATGATTGATGGATGGGTGCTTGATAGATGGATGGATGATGATGATGATGATGATGATGATGATGATGATGGATGATAAATAGATTGATGGATGATGACATATGGATGGATGATAGATGAATAGATAGATGGAAGGATGAATGATGTTGGATAGATGATGATGATGATGATGATGATTATCATGATGATGATGATGGATGATAAATAGATTGATGGATGATGATGGATGGATGATGACAGATGGATGGATGATAGATGGATAGATGGAAGGATGAATGATGATGAATGGATGGATGCTTGATAGATGGATGATGATGATGATGACGATGATGATGATGATGGATGATAAATAGATTGATGGATGATGATGGATGGATAATGACAGATGGATGGATGATAGATGGATAGATAGATGGAAGGATGAATGATGATGGATGATAGATGGATGCATGATAGATGGGTGGATGATGGATGGACTAAAATTTGCAGGTGGATGAAAAAAGTCTAAACTTCCATTTTCAGCCCTTGTTGTTTAATATTCTTTGACATAAAAGTTTAATTCTTCTCTGATCTGCAGTTATGAGTCACTCCTGGCACTGCATGTTCTCAGATTGAGCCCATCTGGTCAGTTGGGTTTAATAAAACAATATTAAGCTCAGTGATTGTCATTTAAAATATCACAGTACAATTATTCCTATATGATACATTCTATATTACAGAATTATAAAGAGGACCAGACTTAACTTTTTAAGATTTTTCTACCTGGATTACTGAGCACGCATCAGGATACCTTGTGCAATAATTAATATATTGTTTGTGTTTGCATTAAAGAAATTAACGCTTTTGTTGGGTTCTCTATGCCGAATTATAAAGCGGATCTTGATGTTGAGAAAAAATACAAGTTGGACTGAGAAGTGTCTAAATTCAGCCAGCCATGATGGATTCACTTATTTATGTTATTTAAAACACGGAGTTTGGCGTCCTTCCTCTTTGCTCTCGCGCCCGCAGCTCAGATCCGCTGTAAATCAGCGAGGCGCGGAGTGAGTCAGAGTCGATTGAGATAATTTATGTTGTTTGTTCACAAAACTATCAACAAACTAAATGTACAGATACATAAACGTAACTTACCAGGAGGGTTTACGCAAAAGAGGCATCAATCTTCGCGGGAATATGTCTCCGCTGGCGATGACGACTTCCTGCTTTGGCCGAATCTCCCCTCTGATTGGCTGAAAGGTGTGGAGCCTCGTCAACAAGATGTAACTTAAAATATTTAACAACAATAACAACAATAATAATAACAATACTACTACTACTAATATTAATAATAACAATAATAATATTAGAAACGTGATGTTTACTCTGTTGGTTGAAAAATGTCGATTTGTAAATGTCGCCACCTACAGGCTATGAAAGTAACTTCAGCTGATTTGACGAATTAATGTTAGTAAGTTTTATGTTTTGTTTATGTGTCATATTTACACAGATGTACACAAGATTGTTTTATCAACAAAAATAGTTTGTGTTAATTTAAAATGTATGGAATATTTTATTTCTTAAAGACACTTTTCCCTTTCTAAAAAAGTGATCAGTAAAATGTTGGACTTCCTGAGATTTAATTTAAACCAAGGTGTCATCAACATACGTGAACCGATGACTTGGTGATGTCCCTGAAAAGGACGTCAAGGCTCTCTTTTTCACCTCCTCCATGTACAGGCTGGCAACAATAGGAGACACTGGAGTGTGCTATGGCGTCTCCAGTGTCTCCTAGATTTTTTTCTACCTGGATTATTGAGCATGCATCAGGACACTTTTCCCTTTTTTTTTAAGAAACTGTAAAACTTTGCTAAAAAGAAATATGACTGTTTCTCAGTTTATATTGGTGTGTGTGTGTTTATAATACCAACGTAATGTAGAAAATCTGTTCCCTAAAAAAAATCAATTTTTTTCCTAACAGATGACTAATTTCATGTTGTAAAACAAACCTATACAAAACAAATAAACAACATATTTACAGAAACATTTGATAGATGAACGGCTAAAATAACAACAAGTCTGCAGAAACAAAGTGCAAAAAAAAAATTAATGAAAAACAAAAACAACTTCACACAATTGAATTATTATTATTACATATTATATAATCAATATGTTATTCAATATACACAATGAATTATTAGTTTCGAACATGTGGCTTGACCTGAAGAATAAAGAATATGAAAAGCGTGTAGAAGTGATGTTTCAGGTTTCATATTCTACTTTAGTCATCCCCAGCATGAAACCACCACAGCTCACACATTTAATAAAACAATTAAATAAAACACCTTTTGATATTAAATCATTCACAGTGAAGATAAAACTGTGGCTTTGAGCTGACTGATTAATAAAGCAGGAAATGCCACAAATGGTCTGAGCTCACATTTGTTCAATATAAAATACGACCCCTGCTCACATCCAGCTCTGCCTCCGTCCTTAAAAACACTGAAGCGTCTTTTTTTTCCCAGCAGCTCATTTGTCGTCTCCTCAGGTGTGACCTTCAGAGCTGCGTTTCCTCGCAGCTGACATCCTCGTTTTTTTAAGCTGTTATGTGTTTTTTATTGATCTTGTTTGAGCCTTTTCATCCAGTGCAACATGTGAGAGTTTGTAGTTTAATCTGACAATCATATCTATTCTCGTTCAATTTATTCGATGCATCAAGAATAAACAATATGGGACTGCTTTTCCTGCGAAAATGCATCGTGAATGCTCATTGTGGAAGAAATTGATGGAAAAACAGCTGAAATTATCTAAAATAAATTCTGAAATGTAGCTGAAATGAAAGAACAAGTCTAAATTAGCAAAAGAAAGCAGAAATAACATATATTTGCTGAATTAAGTTCAAATAAGCCAAAAATAGCACATAAATTACGAAATCAGCTTAAAAAGCTAACATTATTAAATAATAATAATTATCAAAATAATAATAAAACAAAATAACCATCTAAAAAGTAGCCAAAAAGGCAGAAAGAAGCTTAACCTATGAGAAGGAAGTGGAAAGAGCTGAAAGAAGCTTAAAAAAGTGGAATTAGCTGAAAAAGCTAAAAATTTGCATAAAACAGCTAAAGAACAGCTGAAATAACAGAAAAAGCTGAAACTAGCCGAGAAAAGCTGAAAGGAACACAACCTGGAATTAGTAGAAAGAAGTTAGTTGGGCTGAAAGTAGCAAAAATTATCATAGGATTTATCTGAAAACTGCTGAAATTAGCTTAAACTTTTCTTATAAAATAAATACATTAAAATAAAATAAGGTAGCTGAAAAGGTAGAACAAGCTTAAATTAGCATAAGAAAGCAGAAAGAACATACATTTGTCCAAGTGGGCTGAAAGAAGCAGAAATTAGCACAAAATTAGAAATGATCTGTAAAAAGAATAAATTAGCAAAAAAAAAAAAAAAAAACCTGAAAACTAGCTGAAAAATCAACAAGAAGCTGAAATTGCAAAAAGGAAGTGGAGAGAGCATATTTTTGCTTAATTTGGCTGAAAAATGTTTAAATTGGTGCAAGAAAAGTGGAATTAGCTGAAAATGCTAAAATTAGCACAAAACAGCTAAATAGTAGCTGAAATAGCAGAAAAGCTTAAACTAGGTGAGAAAAGCAGACAGGAGTAGGGCCTATAACAAGTTGAAATTAGCAGAAAGAAGTTAATGTAATTAGGCTGAAAGTAACAAAAATCACCATGGAAAAACTTGAATTTATCTGACAACAGCTGAAATGAAGCTGAAAAAGTAAAAAGAAGCTAAAAATATAAAAATGAGAGGAGAGCATTTGCTGAATTAGGCTGAAAACAGTTTAAATGAGTGCAACAAACTAATTAGCTGAAAAAGCCATAGCTTTATAGTAGCCGTAATAACAGAAAATGCTTAAATATAAGTGGAAAAAGAGCACAAGCTGAAATTCTTAGAAAATAGTTAATGAAGCACAAAAATGTTTTAGTTAGTAGAAAGAATCTGAAAGGAGCATGAAACAGTTGAAAAACAGCTGAAGGTAGTTGAAAGTAGCTGATTTTTTTTATTTGCTCAAGCAGAACAAAATGTGAAAGGAGCAGTAAACAATTGTAAACAGAGCTAAAGATTTGAAGGAGGTAAAATGAGCTCAATTCATTTTCTATGAGGAAAAAAGTGTCAGAAAAAGCTAAATATTTCAAAAAGCTGAAGTTGCATCAATGTCAAAAGTCACAACAGGATTGTCCTGAAAGAGCTGAATGTTTTGATGTATGATTTGTTGACATAGCACGAAAATTGCGGAACGAGAAACATGTTGAAAAATGTACGGAAGAAAAATGGATCATAATAGTGTGAATGCTTCATAATCCTGTTCAGATTGCAGTTCCGTGCTTTTTTTAGCTTTAATTTTTTTAACCCAAACTTCTAAACACACAATAAACAAGTCACTAATAGGATTTAAAATACAAATAAATGACATTATAAAATGCTTTTTCAAATTATTTTTTTGTTTTGTTACTGTGTTTTAATAAATATGGTTGCTTTGTGAATTATCTGGTTTATTTAATTGCATTTTTTTTAATATTCTGTCTTGAAAAATGTTAATTTTCTTGTTTTGTTTTGATTGTTATCTGACTTATTTGTGTGTGTGTTTTTATTTATTTGATCCCTTATAAAATTGTGAATTTCATGTTGGGGTGCTTTGTGATCTTGTTTATTTGTGATGTATGTTTGTGTCACATGTTGTTAACCTTGTGTGATTATTTGTTTTGTGAATTATTATTTTTTATTATTATTCTTTATATCTTTTAAAATGTCTATTTTCTTACTAAATGTTTATTTTATGTATTTTTTGTGGTGCTGTTTTCTCAGGTTTGATTGTGTTTCGTCACATGATGTTTCTGTGCGTTTTGATCACTGGAGGTCTGTGTGACTCATCCCTCCCACGTCTCCAGCTGTTCCAGCGGTTCCGGGCCCATATGTGTTGGTTTTAAGAGCGTGCTTCTCGCCGTGCACGTCTCCTGTTTGTGCACTCTGTGGAGTAAAAAAAAAAAAAAAAAAACGTGCATCACCTCTCCCATCTGCTGGCTGCGCTGCGCATGCGCAGTGCGGCTCTCCATCATTTCCAATATTCCAGTGTAGGAGAAGCAGCCGAAGCAGAGAGAACTAATGGGTAAGGCTTCTTTTTTCTCGTTATTATCCTCCTCAGAACCGCTCCGCTGCGGCTCTGGTGTCTCTTTTAGCGCCGGGACGCACACGCCGAGGCGCCCGGGTGAGAAGGGGACGGTTTGCGGGTTTAATTAGGCTCAGACAGAAACGGTAGAGCCCGAAAAAGCCTCTTCATCTGCAGCGGGTTAGCACGGTTGTTAGCTAGCATGCTAAGCTAACTAGAGCTAACTCGGCCTGGCCTTGGCCTCTGCTTGGCCCCCTTGGCTCGAAACCCAACGCAGGGCCTAATGTGTTCCGTTCCCTTCGTTTTTCACGTCTCACCTCGACAGTAATTTTTATGGGAATCCGGCCTGCGAGCCTTCAGCGCGCACGAACCCGGTTCCGGTTCGGTAACGTCAGCGCAGCCGAGCTCACCGTCTGCGTTGTCGGTTCCAGCCAGGCTCCGAAGCGGCAGCTCGACAGCTGACGCTCGCTGCTAGCCCTCCAGCTAGCTCTGGAGCTGGGTCCAGTGCATCGAAAAGCAGTCGGACCGGACCGGTTCGGCTTGTTGACACGGTGCCTTTTCTGTTCGAGCCCAGCGAACCTGAAACTGGTCCGCAGCTAACGCTTTTTCTGTCTTTCGTTTATTTTTATCTATTTTTATTTTTTTTTATAAATTGTCTCCCATTAGGCACCTTTAGCCGTTTGTAGTGATGAAGCCAATCACTTGTCATGGTCTCCAGCTCTGAAGAAAGGTTTGCCATCTTGCAGCTGTCACCTCTAACTGACTATTTGTTGTGATTTAATGTGGAGTCAGATGTTTGGCTCTGCTCAGCTGGAGAACATCAGGACAGGTTATCCTTTTCATTGCCACAGTGCTATTGAGCTACGCTTTATGCTTTGCTAATTAAATGCAGAGATGGTGCTAAAACTTGCTCAAGCATCATGAAGACTAGAAAAAAAAAAAAAACAATAATTAAGAAATCCATACTAAATTTTTTTTTGTTTCATATTCAGTTTAGGTCCCTAATTAAGAATTTGTACAAACCGTATTCCAAAAAAGTTGGGACACTAAACAAATTGTGAATAAAAACTGAATGCAATGACGTGGAGGTGCCAACATTTAATATTTATTCAGAATAGAACACAAATCACAGATCAAAAGTTTAAACTGAGAGAATGTTTCATTTTACGGGAAAAATATGTTGTTTCCAAATTTCATGGCGTCAACAAATCCCAAAAAAGTTGGGACAAGTCCATTTTCACCACTGTGTGTCATCCCCCCTTCTTCTTCCAACACTCAACAGACGTCTGGGGACAGAGGAGACCAGTTTCTCAAGTTTAGAAATAGGA
>JARVLU010000665.1:14066556-14076609 GCA_031762415.1 Simpsonichthys santanae
GTGTTTACAGGTAAGTCCAACCAACGGAGTTTATTAGAACAAACAAGAGCTGCTATTTTTACAGGCTGCAGGCAGCTCACGTCTTAGAGCACAAACACAGCAACTTCCTTCACGTCACTCCCGAATGAGCTCCACCTGGGTTTCCCTCCAACAGAACTCAGTGTTTCCCGAGGTCGCTTGCCTTGGCAGGGCGCTCATCTCGTTAGGGGGTTTTGTTGACAGGGGTGGGGGGTGGAGATGGCGACACGTCTGTGTTGCATGCTAGCTTAGCTCTACGTTAGTGCCAGCAGTTGTCAACCGAGGGGGCCAGCAGGGCACTCTGGTCTGTTGACAGGGTGGGGCGCGCTCCTTGAATAACGGTAGGAGAAACACTGCAATTGAAGTGGCCCTTGGGCCACCAGTTCATAATCTTAGATGTGGCTCAGGACACATTTTATTTGAAGAGCAAAAAGGCATAAATGGTTCTTTGGATCCAAAAAGTTGCAGAATCCTTCTTAAGTGGAACAACGTCACTAGGGCTGAACAGTGAATTGCATTTGCAGTAATACTGCAATATGATAAAACAAGATTTTCTAATCGCAAAGGCTGCAATTTGACTCATCACATGATCTGGTTACATGACTTGTGAGTGAGCGGAGCAAAGCAGAGCAGGGAACAGGAGAAGTCAACACTGCACCTTAACCGGTTGCACAATGGTGTCAGGCTCAACAGAAGCTGACACATCTGAAAGTTTGGTACCAAAGAGCGGCAGCACGTCCGATGTTTGGAATTATTTTGGCTATAAAAAAGAAGACGCTGCAAAACATGTATTGTGCAGAACCTGCCTTGCTGCTGTTTCTACCTCTCGACGTAACACCACAAATCTTTATCAACACTTAAAAAAAAAAACACAAAACCATTTAAGATAGTTGCGTGACTCGAATGCCAACGACCAGTGCTTCAACTTCAAGTAAGCAAAGTAGCAGCCGACAGGGATCACTGACTGAACTGTTTGAAGTTATTACTCCGTATGAACATAATTTGAAACGGCACGTGGAAATAACTTGAGCAATAACAGAGTTCATTACGAAAGACATGATGCTCATTAATATAGTGACCAAGCCTAGGTTTACGGCTTTGGTAAACACAATGGATAAGTGGTACAGAATGCCCTCATGCACACATTTTAGCCAAGTTGCTGTCCCGGAGCTATACAAAAAAATGTAGAAACAAGAGTTGCAGCAGAGCTGAAAACAGTTGAGTTTTTGCAATTGAAAAATATTTATTGTTTGTGTTCATTGGAAAATACATGAGAAGAAGACATTGAAAAATAACTGCTTATTAAATCACAATATTGAGGTAAAAAATTGCAAGATCATTCAGCCCTAGGCGTCACAAATATTCTGCTGGTTAATGAGGAGCAGGTCACTTTCTGATGTTATACCCATCAAAAAGTAGATTCATACTTGGTAACAACTGATAATTTGTTGTACTCTACCTGAATATAGTCTCCTCTGCACCACTTACCTTTGAGGTGCTATTCCACATGCCTAATCTGTCACTCAGACTCTGGGACTGAAAGTGAATTATTAAAGACAGATGTCTGATTTTTTTAAAAGCTCTGAATTACTCATTTAGAATGACCTTCTCATTTATTTATGGGGGAAAATGGGCTGTGCATGATAATAATTAGAATATGAAACACGTTGAGATGCATTGTGAGATTAGCAAAGATTCGCAGCTCTTTAAATAAAGGGTGTCTGATATTTTGTTGTTTTATTCATATATCTTGGCAGAACTATGTTTATACTGTAGCTATAATACAATGAATAATGTAAAATGTTCACATAATAACAAACATGGAAATGCAAAAAGTTTACAACAAAAAAGCACAAAAACATTAAAATTAAGCTTGTCTAGTATGATTCGTCTTGGTCATGCTGCTAAAATAACATCTGCTATAATTTGTGCTATTTTTTATTGAATCAGATTTTTGTTGTCATTTATAAACTAATAAAACCTCACATCTATGTTCCCAGAGGGACCTAAGTATTTTTAAATTTTATTAATCTTAAGGGGATCTAAGCCTCCTGGACCATGGAAGATGCCTCAGGTGACCACATAGCCATTAGGAAATTCAGGATTTTTTTCTTTTTTTTTCTTTTCTCAAATCACTTCCTTGACATATATAAACAAAAAGTACAGCTCTAGCTCTGTAGAATTATAAGAATTAAACTAAGAAGTGTTTGTAACACGCACGACAACTGTGATGTTTTGAGAAAAAAAAATTGTCTCTGATTTTCTAAACTTGGTCTAAATTCCAGGGACACGAGTACGAGGCCCTGTGGCTCGCTCAAAGTGTTTGACGTAGAGTAGCTGCGTTTTATTCATTTTTTGGTAAAATTTTGGCTCAAATTTTAACGGGTGCCCATGCAAACACGTTCAGTGTGAATCCAGGTGAAAATTTGTAATTTTCTCACTATTTTGCATCTCCAGCCTCTAAGAACCACCGTTAACTGCTTCTGTGTGTCTCCAGCTCCCAACGAGGGATCGTCAGCTGATGCTCCCCAAGCCCAAGAGGAGGAAGATCTCCAGATAACATTGAATGTGTCGGCCCAGGAACGTCCTCAAAGCCGTCGGAGACTCGGTCCGTTCGGCCTTGAAGTGGTCTGAGCTCTTGAACAGGTGCTACACAAGGACTGTCAGCGGTTCATCGCCGTTCTACGAAATCAACGCAACTTTATGACTGACCACAAAAGGTGCTGGAAACTCCAATCACCAATACAGTTTTAACTGTAGGACAAAACAAATTAAAAAACTGAAAAATACAAAAAAAATAAATAAATCAAACTGTTGCAATTTGTCTACAGCTCATTGAATTAACTATTTTTTTCTAGTATAAGATAGTAAAATAAACAAAAAAAAAAAAAGAAGCTACAAGCGTTACCTTACATATTTAAGAAAAATAGACAGTCCAAATATTTCTGATACATTTTCAATATGTACATAGATAATCCTGAAATTTCACGCTATTATGAATTGTATGTAAATATTGTACAATGTCATGTACAAGCGTACCTAATGCACATTTTATCTTTTATTGTACAAAACAAAGCAGTAGAAGTGTACCAATGTCTCGGTTTCTATTCAGAAGTGCGGCTGTGTACGGCCGCATGCATAGGACAAATAATACAGCCTAAAGCTTTTATATGACGGACTGTAAGTCGTGCTGTTTTCTTTCGTTTGGTTGGTTCTTTTCTCAAGGAACAGTCGTGGAAAGGGCATGAGTATTTGAGAACCCCATTACAGTTTTCCCTTCACGCCAGCTGAGTGTTTGTTTCTTACTGGGGATTAAAAGTAAAAAAAAAAAAAAAAAAAACAGAATGAACTTTACCAGCAGAAAGTGTTCAATGTTGAGTCTTCATTGCTCCACCAGCCGCCTCTTTTCAACAGGAAAGTCAGGATATTTGTGTCGAACGGGAAGATTTGACAGCATGTTTGGGCCACTCAGAAACAAAAAAACAGGGTTAAGGAGTTTCAAGAATAAAGTTTACATGATGTAAAAAAAAAAAAAAGTTATTTGAGATTTAAAGACCAAGCAAAAGCCAAACCATCGTTGGTGCAAAAGCCAGCAATAGATGAATTATTTTAGCTAACTGTTGCATTGCATTTAGCCACAGTTAGGTAATGCATTTAGATAAACGCATTTAGCTAGTTACATAAATGCATTTACCTAAATGTAGCTAAATGCATTTATCTAACTAGCTAAATGCATTTAGCTATCTGTAGCTAAATGCATTTAGCTAGTAGGATAAATGCATATAGCTAGTTAGATAAATGTATTTAGTTATCTGTAACTAAATGTATTCATCTAACTGTAGCTAAATGCATTTAGCTATCTGTAGTTAAATGCATTTACCTAAATGTAGCTAAATGCATTTAGCTATCTGTAGTTAAATGCATTTACCTAAATGTAGCTAAATACATTTATCTAACTAGCTAAATGCATTTATCTAACTAGCTAAATGCATGTAGCTATCTGTAGTTAAATGCATTTAGCTATCTGTAGCTAAATGCATATAGCTAGTAGGATAAATGCATTTGGCTAGTTAGATAAATGTATTTAGCTATCTCTAATGTATTCATCTAACTAGCTAGCTGAATGCTTTTAGCTATCTGTAGCTAAATGCATTTAACTACAGATAGATGAATACATTTAACTGCAGATAGATGAATACATTTAGCTGCAGATAATGAATACATTTAGTTACAGATAGCTAAATACATTTAGCTAGTAGGATAAATGCATTTAGCTAGCTAACAAACTAAATATTTTGTGGTGAATTTGTCGCAAAAGTATTTTAATGAAAGCATTTGTAGCACAAAAATAGTACCGGTACACTAACATCTGCAGTTTTACTGAAGAACAAGTAGAAAATACTTTTTTCCCAAAATAGCTACTTCCTGAAACTCAACAACTTTGTAATAAAGTTAAAATACCCACGTTTTATGTAAAAACTGCATAAGGAGGGTAAAAATCGTACAAATGGTTTCAGTTTGATCGCTCCAAGTTTAGCACTATCTGGTAAAATATATATTAGACGTATTTTCTGTATGGGTTTTTCCAAAGCTGTTTGAGGAAATGCGAAGAGAACGTTTTGATGGAAAAGAAAGAAGAAAATTTAAATAACAATAAGGACACTTTAGTCCTTCTACGCCCACTTGTTATTTAAGTAATTAGAAGCTGTTTTTAGTCCAATAATTTGAGGTCAGCAATAAAAGACTGCACCTTGGATTAGTTCGGGGAAATAAAACATTTTACTTGTACCCAAAACCCTCAGCTACAGTAATCACCAGGAACGTTCAGACTGTAATAATCTAAGAAATATCAACTTTTTATATAAGGAGTTTAAGAAGAACCAAGATCAAAATGTAAAAGCTGCAGCCACTGGATCGTTATGGTCACCATGGTAACCCCACAGCTGCGTCTGTCACTCCCTGAAGTTAAGTTAAGTGGCTGTTCTGCTTTTGTCAGGTTTGTCTTATTCATTCTGAACAGCACTTGGACCCTTTGTGGTTGTTTTAGAGTGATTTACAAAGAAAGCTGGATTGGATGAAGCAACTACGATATTATGTTTTGTTAAATAAAAAAAATCAACCAAAAAATGTTGGATGTCAGACATCGACCAGAAAAAAAATCCTCTGCTCTCTGCATTCAAGGGGGTGTTTGAGAGAAAACCGTAAGTCCTGTAGCGGTGAGAGAGACACCGAGGGACAGAAGACTAACCTGTCTATGTTTTGATATGTAATTTACCGTATTTTTCAGACTATAAGGTGCACCGGATTATAAGGTGCGTTAAGCGAAACTTTCAAAAAGGTCAAACTTTATTCAACTCATTCACCATAACCACATAAAATTGGTTCAAGGTCAGTAAGCACAACCAGAATTAATACATAAAATGTGCACCAGATTATAAGGCTCACTGTCCATTTTTGAAAATTTTTTTAATACTTTAAGGGCGCCTTATAGTCCGAAAAATATGGTATTAATGTACCTAAAAACGTGAAGAGAATAAAGAGTTTGTTTGCAAATGTTTTGACATTTTTAGACAATTTATAGTTGTTAGTTGTACATGTCATTAAAAACTAAAACTGTAAAAAGGTCTAAACTTAAACATTTAACTAAATGCCTTTAACTAGTTAGATAAATGCTACTATTTCTACAATTTTTACCCTCCTCATGCAGTTTTTACATAAAACTTGGGTATTTAACTTTACTACAAAGTTGTTGAGTTTCAGGAAATAGTTACTTTGGAAAAACAGTATTTTCTACTTGTTCTTCAGTAAAACTGCAGATGTTGGGGCACCGGTACTATGTTTGTGCTACAACTGTTTTCATTAAAATACTTTTGCGACATAAATTCACCACAAAACAGTTAGCTACAGTTAACCAAATGCATTTAGCTACAGTTAGCAAAAATGCATTTAGCTACAGTTAGCAAAAATGCATTTAGCTACAGTTAGCTAAATGCATTTAGCTACAGTTAGCAAAAATGCATTTAGCTACAGTTGGCAAAAATGCATTTAGCTACAGTTAGCTAAATGCATTTAGCTACATTTAGCAAAAATGCATTTAGCTACAGTTAGCAAAAATGCATTTAGCTACAGTTAGCAAAAATGCATTTAGCTACAGTTAGCAAAAATGCATTTAGCGACAGTTAGCAAAAATGCATTTAGCGACAGTTAGCAAAAATGCATTTAGCTACAGTTAGCTAAATGCATTTAGCTACAGTTAAATGCTTTTAGCTACATAGTTGGCTAAATGCATGTAGCTACACAAACAATATTTTGGCTTTTTCCTCAGACATTTACACTAAATGTTGACTTCTAAATCGTCTCAGCTCTGATCATCTGGCTCAGTGTGTTTAGAAGCTGCAGATGTAAATTAAAATGTAGAGCTATTCAACTGGTGGTCCACGGGCCAAATTAGGGCCCAGGTGAGCTCAGTTCGGCCCACCGTTGGCTTTCTGAGACCATTGATGGTTTGGTTTTGAATCCCTTCTTTAGGCTCAGAATTCGAACATTTCTTTTCTTGAAACAAAGCCGATCATATATATATTTTTTTTGTTTTCTGCGTGGCCCATCATAACCACGAAGGAAAGCTCCGCCCCTCAGTTTTATCTTCCTTGAATGTTTACAGCCTGTAAAATCACTGTGAGGTGAGGAAACCTCATCCCAGATTGTTTTTATTTTTTTATTTTTTCTCTCAAACGTCTGCAAATTGATGCTAAAATAAAACCCGTGTAGACGGAGGCGCTTTAATTTAACTTTTCATTTGAACCCAGAAACAAATTACGTCGGGGTGGATTTTTTTCCTTGGGCAGCGCGGCGTTTTATTTAACATTAACGGCTGTATTGTTATTGTTGTTTTTTTACTGCAGTTCTAGCTTTAGGGCGACTAACCAACCTCAGTCCAGATCATGAAAACAAACACTAACTTGATGAAAGCATTTCTTGCATTTCGAGGCCTTTTTGTTCATTTATTTTCTCGTTGATGTAAATTATTTATGTACAGTACTCCATATTTATTTTTAAGCTTTACAAATATGCTAGATGGCAATAATACTACCAAGAGTTGAGAACTAAAGCCTTATATGTGTGTATATGTTTGTTTTTATCATGTATTCTGACTCCATCACAAATGTCATATTACGGTTTTATTTAAGAAGTGGTTATCTGTTTTTTTGTTTGTTTGTTTATTTTACGATGAGACTGTTTTTCTTACAGACTGTCATAGGAGGTTTTTCTGGGTAAGGATCACGGTATTTATGAAAAAGGTTGTTTTAACACTATGAAACTGCAACTTATCGCTACATTGATCTGACAGGATCAGAAACTTTGGATCAAGCAAATCAATAAATCACTACCGAATTATCAAGTGCAATAATCCGAGAAAGATCAAGAGCTTCTGATTTCTCTAACTTTATCTCGTCACTGTTTTTCTCCGTTGATGTATGGAAATAATCTGATGTTTTAATGTCCACATCGGTGCGTTTACAGACCATCTTCCTGCTCTGCCGACGTTGGAGACGAGTTCCTGACTCAGAACCGGAAACGGACGAATTTACGAGAGAAGCGAGCGGACCGTTGTTGGAAGAGGAGCTGGTTTTTTGCGTGCACGGTTTACAAGACTGTATTCGCAGTCGCGCAAATGATTTGGTTACGTACTCCGCCCGTGTTGAATCCATCTGGACATTTAAAGGTACTCAATGCGAGCTATGAAACGAAGCACTCGACTAAATCGGCCAAAATCCACATAAAAGTTTATCTGGATACTTTGCTCCACAAGTCTGAGCCGAAATACGAACCGAAACGTCAAAATTGTCCCAAATGGCTCCGTTGTCGACCTGTTTTCACTCGCTTCAGCTGTTAAGTCAGGGGTGTCCAAACATTTTCGTACGTGAGCTGAAACGTTTAAGATGAAATTAGACACGAGCTATAAAAATGTGAGTAAAAACCATATAGAAGTCCCTCGCTAATTCGCGGTTCATTGTACTACTGTCCCTACTTTGCGGTTTTTCACTTATTGCGGGGCTTCAGTTACGGATCCCCGTGATAAACAAGAGACTACTGTATGATAAAAATAAAAAGCGTACGTATTTTTTTTTTTTTTTTTTTTTTTTTTTTTTTTTTAAGCTGATACTTAAGCTTCTTTTTGCAATCCTTAGCATTTTGTTACGTTTAACATAAACAATATTTTGGAGGAAGGACAAAACTGATTAATTCTGGTGGAGTAAGTGTTCTAAATTGTTGTAATCCAAAACAAAAGCTTCATAAACATTAACCTTTTATTTTTTTTATTTTTTTATTTAATGTATTGACTTTGATTTATTGCCAAAGGGTTGTATTAAACAGTACTATTCATTTTGAGTTTTTATTTTATTTTTTTATCTGTTTTGTTGTTAAACCTAAAAATTATATAAAAAAATTAAATTAAATTTGCAAAAGGTTTGCATCAATCTCTGAAGTCTACAGGACAAAATTAGACCATTCTTAAACTGCAAATGTGGGCCGCACAAAATCACTCCAAGGGCCACAAATGGCCCCCGGGCCACACTTTGGACACCCCTGCTGTTTGTAAACAAACATGCCGTAGTTAGCAGCTGTTCACAAATTTTTGCCTACAAATTACACATTTAAAAACACTTTACTCATCGATCTGAATAAAAAAGGGTGTGTGCTACTTTTAATTTACAGTGGTTCCCAACTCTGGTCTTTGAGGAACACCGTCCTGCATGTTTTAGTTGTTTCTCAGCTCCAACACACCTGAGTCAGTGATTTAATTACATACGTAAGTTCGCAGAAGCCTCTTAATCACCTTTCATTCAAATTAGGTGTGTTGAAGCAGAGGAACAACTAAAACATATAGGATGGTGTTCCTCAGGGACCAGGGTTGGGAACCACTAAATTTAGAAAATTGTTATTGGAACTTTTTTTTTTTTTTTTTTTATAATTCTCATTCTCGTGGTTTTTAGAGCTGGACATTGACAGCTGCAACCTTGAAAGTTATCTGCGAGAGAAAAGACTGCAACTAAACTGGGCCAGGTTCGAGATAACCATGACAACTGATTATTATAAAGGGGGGAAAATTGGCACAAATTTGTAGTGTTTGAAATTGAAGTGGCATTACTGCGACTCTTAAGCTAGCATCCATTGCTGCTGCCAACCCAGATGCTACCTTTAGCTTTTGTCCTAAACTTATCTCGGCTCAATAAAAAAAGTTCAAAACAGAAACAACTGGACTTTATTTGTAACAGAAGACGTTTTGTTCATCCTCCGAAGAGCTTTGAGAAATATTGAGGACGCTCCTCGGATGAAGAGCGAAACGTCTTCTGTTACAAATAAAGTCCA
This sequence comes from Simpsonichthys santanae, assembly GCA_031762415.1. Lineage (NCBI taxonomy): Eukaryota > Metazoa > Chordata > Actinopteri > Cyprinodontiformes > Rivulidae > Simpsonichthys > Simpsonichthys santanae. The sequence goes on from JARVLU010000665.1 coordinate 14,075,947, forward strand.
GTTGTTTCTGTATTGAACTTTTTTTTTTTTTTTTTTTTTATCATGTCCTGGATGACTGAGAATCTTCACCAGCACACTTATCTCGGATCGAACTTTTTATTTAAACCTTTATTTTATCAGGAAGGAAATCCATTGAGTTTATTAATCTCTTTTACAAGGATGGCCCGAGCAATTGTACAAGGTGCGAACAGGCCATTACAAATACAGCAATGGTCTTAATAACTGTAATGTTAAAACATTTACAACTAAACATCCGGTAATACAGTGGTTCCAACACTGGTCCTTGATGAACACCATTTTTCATGTTGTAGTTGTTTTCCTGCTTTGACACCTGATTTGAATGAAGTGGTGATTAACAGGCATTTGCATAACTTCAGGAAGTAATTAAGTCACTGAAACAGGTGTGTTGGAGCAGAGAAGCAAAGACAAGCAGGATGGTGTTCCTCAAGGACTAGTGTTGGGAACCACTGCGATCATAAGACATAAAATACAATGCAAGTTTTAAAAATATCACAATTTGAGATGTTTAAACTTTGAAGAAAAGAGTGCAGAAAGTATTTTCTTTGTAAGAAAGCCATTTTATCTAACTCTAACCTTAAAGCTACAATGTTCACTCCAAATTCCCCAGACAGCGCTACAGTCCACCACGTTTGCAGATGTTTG
>JARVLU010000665.1:14104089-14115517 GCA_031762415.1 Simpsonichthys santanae
GAATCGGTATACGGCTGAATCAGTATACGGCCAAGCCGTTGGAAAGGATCTCGGCCGTAAACCGGGGACCACCTGTATTTATATAGGATTTATAAACTCTTCCCACAGTCTTGCTACGTTCTAAACTCTTAAACCTACATCATTTTAACAACATACGTATATGTACTGTACAATATTGCAACATTTTATATCACCAGCTTTGGTCTGGCTCTGGTCGGCTCTCTGCATCCACTGACCATGAAGGCACCATGAATAAGGACCAAACTTTAGTCAGGTTTGAATTGGTGCAAAACTTTCCCTCCATTTCAGCTGAAAGCAGCTGAAATGGAGGGAAGCACTGTTGGCTTCTGGGTAGTGTAGTCTTTTTGACTGGCGATACAGTGTAGGCTTATTGAAAGAAAACTACAAAATGGCATTTCATTGCCTGTACAAAGTTTTTTTTTTTTCCTGTTAACTTTTCATCCCGTACCATCCCAATCACGTTTGTAATATTAAAGTTGACAATCATTGAAAAAAAAACCCGCGAAAGTCGTACCACGAAGTAGCGAGGGACGACTACTGTACACCCTGGACTATCTATAATAACGGAATACCCAGAAACACTCACAAAGGTGACTGAAACTTAAAACTGATCCTTAAAATCAACAAATGAAAATCAGCCAATTATTGAGGGGAAAAAAAAAGAAAAAAAAAGTTGGCCTTGACGAAAAGGGCCATACCTTAATGTTTTGTAGCAGAACCTTTGGAGGCAATCACTGGAATCTTATGATTCTATAACTCTGACCTCTGCACCTGTCCTCAGGTGTTTTGCTGCTCCATCTCTCAGGTCTGAAGGGTTCCTTCTCCAGATGTTTCAGCTCCTCCCACAGATGTTCAACAGGATTTAGATCTCAGAAGGCCACTTCAGAACAATCCAATATTTGATCAGTCAAGTCATCTGGACAATTTTTTTTTTTTTTGTTGAGACATTTTGTCCTTCATCCAAAGGACTTCGTCAGTCAGAGGAGCCACAAACAAACTCATTCCCACAAGCAGCACACTCACATTGTGGACCAACCAGTTTGATGGTGATCAGATGGATTCTGGGGCCCATCCTCTCCCCTGTCGACTCCTCTGAGGCAGCCATAGCCAAAGTTGTTCAAAACATTAAAGTTTTGTCAAAGTTCTGACTGAACTTTGTTGGGTTTTCTACCTGGATTATTGAGAATGACGTAGGTATTTAACTTTATCGCTAATATCGTGCATCCCTATTTTTTCGTCAACTTTTTATCCTGTACCGTCCCAATCATGAGTTATATAAAAGTTGACAATCGTGTGTCGTGCACAACCTTACTTCGAAAAACCGTGAAAGAGCAAGTCCACGCAAGTGGAACCATGAAGTAGCGAGGTAACTACTCGTTTGACAAATAATAAAAAAATAGTACTTATGCCCCAACAAGACGATCCCCAAAGATCTAATTGATGAAAACGTATCTTATAGTAGATGTTTAACTGATTCAACTCTCAGATTCTGGTTCAGATTGTTTCAGGGTTTCCCTTTTTTCTTACAGCAAAATATAAAAAAAAGACATTTTTCACAATTCTACATAAATTCCTGAACATTTCATTCATCGTCCTACAGTCTTCTCTGCTGTGACGATGTTGCTGCTCCCGCACAGTCAGGGCAACATCTGGCTCTTTGAAGACTCCCTGCTCATCACAGGAAAGTTACCCGGTAAGTTTACTACAGTTTAAAAACTGGTTTCACGTTTATTTCCTCTCAGTTTGAAGCTTGAACAGTAACGTGTATGTCTGGACATTACATAGACAGCTCAGCCCAACCAAGGGTCAAGTTCCCCAAGAACCTCCTGACCATCGCTGATAAAAGCAATGTCTCATCGCTGATGGCGTATCTGACCGTGCCACAGCACCACCTGGCAAAGGACTGCGCTAACTGCACCCCCGGCATCATCAGCAGCCAATCAGGTGGGCGTTTCATCAAGGATCGACTTCAGTTGTCCTCACCAGGGTCCTGACATTAAATCCAGATTTAAAAGTAATTTTTAAATCCTATTTTAACTGGGGACTGCTAGGCCTGTCACGATAACAAATTTTGCTGGGCGATAAATTGTCTCAGAAATTATTGCGATAAACAGTAATATTGTATGAAAATTGACAATAATTAGTAATTATTGTCAAAGTTAAGAAGAAAAGTTTAATTTATTTTGCGTGTAGTTATTTTTTTGACCACTGGATGGCAGTATAAAACTGTTGGAACCGAAGGATTGGTAGTGAGGGAGCGAGCGGAGACCCTTTGACTTGAAATGGGCTCTCTCTCCTTCCTGTTTTTCAGTTCTCAAAATGGCGGACGCTCGGTATGGTTTGAGTTCTTTAGCATAACATTTTTCACACAAAGCTTTTAATTAAAAAAAATCAGTAAACAAGTTCTCAGCTTTTTTTGCGGAGAAAAACAACTTTTTACACGAAGGCATGGGTTTCAACCGTGAATTTTGGAGCATCGACAAGACGGAGGGTTTTTTTTTCCCCCGAGGTCAGCCTGTTAGCTTAGCTCATAGCTTAGCTGCTTTTAATGATCCAAAAATGCAATTTTGGACAGTTAAAACTGATTTTAAAGAGAAGAGAGAAAGTGGGGGTTCAGTGAAGAGCACCGGAGTTGAGCCTTTTGTCATCCAGAGACACGAAGACACTATAAAGTTGATAAATGAAAATGAGGTCGATAATTATCATTTATCGTGTGATTAATTGATTTATTGTTTATCGTGACAGGCCTATGGACTGTCTTTTAAAAGGCAGATACCTATTATTATTCACCTCTGAAAATGTGTTTCTTAACTTTATAACTTAACTCTGCTGTCAACTTTTATGCAGCCTGAACCGCAACGTGTACCCCCACAAATTTTATACCAAAACAACCGACTCGGCACCATGACGTGTGCTAATACTTTTATTGGCATTTCGAGTTACCATGGCAACGTTTTTAGCTAACAAAGACACCATATTTCCTTATATAAAACACCTGACAGAACACCTCACACTCAACTGCTGCTGTGAGGTCACATGACTTAAGAGTGTAGAGTCCCCTAAAGAAAACAAAGTCACTGTTGGATTTGTTTGAAACTCAGAAAGTAATCCTCAGATGTATCTCTAGAACTGATTAACGTATGGAGCCATTTTGATTCAAGATGGCTGCGACTGCTACCTCACCAAACACAAAATATACTATAATTCGGTCATTCTTTGAGATATTGAGCTGAAATTTAGTATGGCTGTAGCTGAGAGTGAGTTGTTATACACAAATCAAATATTCAAGATGGCCACCTTAACTAAAATAAAAATAAAAAAAAGATAACTCGGCCTGAGCAATAAAGGAAAAAAAAAACAAACTATAAATCAGCCAGATTTAGTCATATTGAGCTGGAATTTGTTTTGATGATTGCTGAGAATATTTACTGCATCAAAATCAAAAATCCAAGATGGCCACTAATGCTACTTTTAAATGGCTTTAACGCATCATTTTTACACATACAGAGCTGAAATTTGGTGAGGTTATAGCTGAGAATGTTTCCTATCACATACTGAATCCAAATCAAAAATCCAAAATGGCCGCCTTAGTTCAAAAGGCAATAATATGATAACTCAGACATTTTTAAGGCTATTCAGCTGAAATATGGTACAGTGGTAGCTGAGAGTGAACCCAAACACAGTACTGTCAAATCAAATTTTAAATTGGCAGCAGCCTGGCAGTCCCCATCAAAGTTTCTCCAGGAACTTTCTAGTTTCTGTTTATTGTAGTTTTGATCTTATTTTCTAAGACTTGTTATTGCATTTACAGAAATTAGAAACTTAAACAGCAACAAATGATCTTAATGCATTAGAAGAGGCTTGTTATTTTTTTTAACTTATGGATTAAGGTCTTCACAGGAGAAAAAACGCCTTTAGATGTGCCTTACTGAATCTTAACAGAAGCCTGTTTTAGCTACAAGAGATGTTTAGAAGCTTCTATTCTGGCCAAACGTTATTCGCAAAAAAGGCTTTAGGGATACTGTTTATGGTTCTCAGGTTTTTCTAAATGATGAACTTGAAATAAGAAAATACTGATAAGTCTGGATAAAAAAATAGTTGACATCAAAAGAAACAGAGAAGCTCAAAGCTAACGTTTGTGATTTATTGTTTATATTCTTGATTCCTTTGCAGTGCTCCGGAGCATCGAACTGAGGGCGGTGGCAGCCGTCAGCGTCCTGCTGTACTCCGGGGGTGAGGAGCTCCAGGTTCGAGGGCCGATCCAGATCAGCCTCCCGTTGGGACACAACACACACCTGAGGGTTTCCGATACAGTACCAGCCTGGGCCTTCAACCTGAAAACAGGTGGGAATAAAACTCATAGGTCTTAAAATCAAAGATGGTCATACGCTTACAATAAATGCATGGACCAATGTTCTCTGAAGGTGCCTGGGAGAACCACGGGCTGGGAATAGTTAAAACAGTTGGTGATGAGCTGGTTTGGACTTACACTGCCTCCCATCTGGGATACTGGCTTGCTGCTCCACATCCTTTTTCCAGAGGTACCTCATCTACCCTCAGTAAGGATTCAATGCTGTTTGTGCATGGCTGAGACATCCTACAAACATTTTACCTTTTAGATTACCCTGGACATGGCAGCTCAATGGATTTCATCTCTCACCACTCCTACAGTCTGATGGGAATACTAGGAGGAACTCTTGTTGTGGTGATTGGACTCCTGTCGTTGCTTTTGTGTCACTGCGGGTAAGAAAATGACATTATAACCAAGTAGAAAATGCTGACTGTCTGCGCTGTAAAAGATGAGATGCAAGATGCTAGCTAAAAGCTATATGTCACAGAAAGCTAGCTAAGAGCGAAAAAAATAAAACATTAACTAAAAGAAGCAAAAAGCTAGATAAAAAACTAAATGCAAAAGAAGACAAATTTAAAATTAAAAGAATCATGTTTTCAAGAAAATTGAGATCCCAATGCATTTCAATTGAAAAGTGTAAAAGTTGCTAAGCACCCATCTCCTGAATGAGATGAACGTTTTGATATATGAATGGCCATTACACAACGTGTGAAAAGGTAAGTATTAAAAAATGTACAAAAAATTAAATGCATGAAATGCTGACTCAGCATTATACACATTATATAACTTTGTGTTGATCAGGTTTTGTTGTTTTCACGTCCAGAGGTTCCTCTCGAGAGCCCAAGAGGAGGCATGCACGCTTCTCCAAGCTCACGGTGGTGAAAAAAGACCAAACCACCTCCACCCACATGGAGGAGGGTTTGCTGTTCCGATCAGGGGACGGCCTTGCCTCCTGCAGCGTCCCCTGTGAGCCATCCACACCGAGACACAAAGCCAACTACAACATCTATGTGGAGGATCCTGGTAGTCTTACTGCGGCTCTTCCTTATGACAACATCGCTGCAGATCGGATGAAGGGACTGCAGCCTCACTACATCAACAGTGAGGAGGTGGCTTGGATACGGGAGAAAGCAGAGCAGAGTCGGGCCAATATGAACTCTGAGAACTTCTTTCAGGATAAGCTAGTGCATATCTACAACCAGCCAGTGGCGATTATTCAAGCTCCGGAGCTGTTCGTTGCTCAGGAACCGCAGCTACCGGGATGCAAGTCCAACACTTTCCCCAGAAAAGGACTGGAGTACGACGGCCATTCAGAACCTGCCAGTAAGGACAACTACACCCAGACGCTACCCAAAGTTCCTCACCACCACTCCCAGGGTGGAAGCAGCCCCCAGCAGAGCAATCAGGATGACCCCCAGCCTCTGGAGACTCCACCACCAGGACCAGGTCCAAACTCTGGTGTGTGGGGACGCTACAGTAACCTCCTTGAATCTTCCGTCTCTGTACCTGGGACTCTCAACGAGGCAGCTGGTATGGAGGCCTTCGGCGGCGGGCATACCAGTGAGCTACAGGGGATTTCTGAGCGCACTTTACTGGAGTTGACCCGAGGCAAGTCCTCCTCCTCTCACCCCAGAGCCTGGTTTGTCTCTCTGGATGGGAAGCCGGCTGCTCAAGTCCGCCACTCCATCATTGAGCTGCAGAGTCGGCACCGCCCACCGAGCAGCAACGACACCAGCCTGGATTCTGGTGTAGACATGAACGAGCCCCAGCACAACATTCGTGAGTCGGAGCGCGACAGGCCTTCAATCAGGGTCTCCTCATTTCCACACCATGGCCGAGGGGGGAGGTACGGTGAGGAGCAGGACCTGAGCAGCAGTGAGAGTGGTACCACTGCAACTTGCACGCCAGAGGACCCTTCCCTCAGGAACATTTTAGATGGGAGCAGTGGGGCTATTCCCAATATTCCTGAAGAGCAGGATGGAATGGATACATCCAGCGCTCAGGAGGACAGCGAGTCAAGAGGAACGCCACCTCCTCGGCGACTTAGGAAGGTGAGGGAGAAAGGGAAGGCAGAAAAGAGGAAGCATGTTCGGGAGAGGAGACCTCTGACGAAGAGAAGTTAGAGACTAGATCAATTTGTTTGTGTTCACAAAGGCTTTGTTGTTCTGTGATTGTACAACTCTGCCAAAGAACCATGAGCTAACCCTATACTAGTGGTCCCCAACCATGGTCCTTGAGGAATGCCATACTGCATGTATTAGTTGTTTCCCTGCTTCAACACACCTGATTCAGTGATTTTATTACACTCAAGTTCTGCCAAAGCCTGTTAAGCACCCATTCATTCAAATCAGGTGTGTCAAAGCAGGGAAACAACTAAAACATGTAGGGGTGGTGTTCCTCAAAGACAACGGTTGAGAACCACTGCACAGCATTGTCTGTGTGTTGTACTATAGCAGCGTAGGTGGTATCTCACTAGGCTGCACCTGTTGGGAACTCGCTGTCAAACAGCATTTGTGATACAAACTTTCTGGAAACATTTGCAGGGGGTTCTTGATTTCCTTTCCTCAAGTTGCCAAGTCTTGAAATTTTGTTGGTTTATGCATCAATTTTTTGTTCAGTTTGGTCACAGTTTGGTGTCTTCTTGAACCCTTTTCAATGTTGTTGTATGCAACTCCAACACATCTAAAAAAAAAAATAGAGCTATATTTTGACAGTATTAATCGTAGTTGAATTTAGGCCTATCGCAATAAACAATAAATCAATTAATCGCACGATGAATGAAAATTATTGACCTCATTTTCATTTATCGGCTTTATCGTTTTTCCGTGTCTCTTTCTACTGAAGACACGGCTCAACTCCAGTGCTCTTTACTGACCCCTCCCTTTCTCTTTTCTCATCAAAATCCGTTTTAACTGTCCAAAATTGCGTTTTTAGGTCGTTTAAAGCAGTTAAGCTGAGAAGCTAAGTTACGAGCTAAGCTAAAAGGCTGACCTCGGGGAAAAACCTTCAGTTTGTCAAAGCTCTAAAGCGCCTCCCTCCCATTTTCTTTAAAGAGACACGCTGCTTACTCCCTCACTATCCCTCCTTTGGTTCAAACAGTCTTATACTACCATCGGGTGGTCAAAAAAAGGTACTACATGCAAAACAAAATAATATAAGATAGAAAACATTTCTTCTTAAATTTGACAATAATTACTAGTTATTGTAACATTTCAAACAATATTATCATGCATCGCAATAATTTCTGAGACAATTAATCGTCCAGCAAAATTTGTTATCATGGCAGGCCTACTTGAATGAAATACAGTATAAATGAAATTGTCTTCAGTGGAAACCGTACCCATTTGAACGAGTTGACTGATATCCTTGGCCCTCTTGCCCCTCATTGCAAGCCCACTGTCAGGAATCTTGGTGTTTTTTCAGATGGTTCTTCTAAATCTGAGTAGCAAGTAACAACAGTCACCAAGACTCGTTCTTATCAGTTGTGTCAAATTGCCAAAAATGTATGTTCCTTCAAAAGACTTTGAAACTCGTTCATTCCTTCATGACCTCTTAATTGGACTGCTGCTATTCTCGATTTTGGTCCTAAACAATTGTCTCTTCATTGTCTGCAGTTGGTCCAGAATGCTTCTTGTTGTCTTCTAACAGGCATGGACATGTCACTCCAGTTTGTTTCTAAATTAATTTTAAGATTATTTTATTTACTTTACATATAACTGATTTGTATAGGTCCAAAAAGAGTCAGATGCTCACCAGCTCTGCAGACCAGCAGCTCGGTTCCGGTCAGGCTCGATTCCGGTTCGGTAGATGAAGCCCACCGCCCTGTCCACTGATGTGCGCGTGGATAATTGAGCTTCAGGAAGATTCATGATTATTTGTGACTTTCCTGTCAGTTCTGTGAGCTTAATAGCTTGTTACTTCGGACTTTACATTACAAAACTTTCCCTCCATTTCAGCAGAAAGCAGCGGCCGGGAAGCACTGTTGGCTTCTGGGTAGTGTAGTTATTTTGACTTGCATTACAGTATAGGCTTATTGAAAGAAAACTACAAAATGGCGGTGCCTGTCAAAAAAAAACAAAACAACTTTTTATCTCGTACCATCCCAATTATGTGAGTAATATTAAAGTTGACAATCATGTGTCATGTACAATCTTATGTTGAAAAACCTCGAAAGAGCTATTCCACGAAAGTCGAATCGCAAAGTAGCGAGGGACTACTGTATTTTTTCCCGCCTGTTCTTCTTATTTTATTTTATTAGTTAGTTTTCCTAAATTTCGTAGCATACTACTAGCATAGTAGTAGATTAAATCATAAATGCGGGGGCTGTCTTAAGGTTGGTACAAATCAAAAACACTGGGCATCCAGATAAGGTGCACAGCTTAGAACACAGTTTTGCAATCTGTATCCACGATAATTTGCTTTGATTTTGGCAACTCACTCCTCTTTTGATCACGATTACAAATCTGTGTGACAGATTTTCTCACAATTTTGCGTGTTAAAATCAGGGTACTAGTTGGTGACTCAAAATTGCAAAAGATACAGTATAGCCACGTTTTCTTCCAGCGAAACTGTTTTAGTGACCAGTCAGACTTGTGACTGGTTTGGGCAGCCATTTGTTGAAAGTCTTACAAAACAGTATTTTAGACGAGGACCATTACTTCGTTGTCCACCCCCGACCTCATCATACTCCCTTCAGTCTGCTTTGTTTCTACCTCGGCAGCCGAACCCACGTTTGATTTAATCAAATTAAATCCACATTTGAAATAAAGACGTGCAGTTCTTACCAGTCATCGGCGTGTTTTTTAGAGCTGGACAATCTGGGCTGACCAGTCACCAGTAGTCACAGTCCAGTGAGATACCACCTTAATGTAGCTGCTGTTACACAAATTTGTGCACCTTGTTCTCTCGTTCACCCAAATCTGAAGATCACCAGCGGGATTCTTCACAGCAAATGTCCACGTGAACACAACACCACACTTCTCCCTGCTGGCATTAAGGTGCCTTCTTACTGCCTGTGATCACAAAACACCACTACGGTACTTGTGTGTTTGTATTAGTGGAAAAGCTGCAGGATGGACATTAGTGCGCCTATCCTCACCATAAATGCCTGCTGTAATTTAACCGAGAAGCGTTCCTAATTCTCGTACTCACGCCCTGTTTGGATACCATACTGCCTCAAATCTTTTTGAGCTTTTCGTGTGACTGGCTCCGACTCGGTACCGGAGAGATTATAAAAGGAACGATGTACAAAGCTGCCATTTTCACACCTGATGTTCAAGGGTTTGAGCCTCTAGTTGTTTTTTTCATGCATGAAAATGAATGTTTTGAGTGTACAGTACAAAGAACTGTCATAGTTTTGAGATTATTTAGTATCTGAATGTTTTATTTTACGGTCTTGTCTTAAAGAGGAGGCTCAGTGTTGTGTTGCCATATGTAACTAGTCCAACCCTGGGTCTACTTTCACCTGATCTGCTTTATTAGCTTTATATGCTTTAATGGGGAAAAAAAAGTTTATCCTAATTTGTACATGGATGTGGCCACTGTTGTCACATTCTTTGTTTTAATCTGTTTTTCTTTAAGACTCCTCTTTTAAAAGGTTGTTTCAGACCGTCTGAAGTGGGTTTACGTGAAAGGTAGTGAACAATACCTGTTGTTTGAGTCACAAATGCATAAACGGTGTTTCAAATGTACACATTTCAAACTGCACTAGTAGGAATATGCTTACCTTCTCTCTACTGGATTCCAAAAATGGTAATTTTTGTGGACTGTATGGCTGAAGTAAACTTCCAAAATGGGTACGGTAGTTTATTTTTCTGGGAAAAACTCCTTGAAAAATGTCAAGCGCAGCAGGGCACTAGCTCAGACAAGCATCTTCCCCTAGTCCTGGCTTTAGATGGTGCCTTGGGAATCCATGTAGGGGTGAGGACATTGCGTTCCTCATTGTTTTCTGTCCATTTGAGTATTCTGAGTCACTGATTGTCCACTCTGTCACCTAGACCAGTCTGCCTTGTAAACCCTACCTGGGATAATTGACCCCAGCATCATAGCTCCTATCATTCAGGCACACAAACTCCTCAACCATGATAAACTGGTGATTCACAAAGGAGGTGTTGATCTATTTTATTCTCTCCAACTCCATTGTTAAATCAAAATGTACCTAAAACCTTTACCTTAAATCAGGGGTGTCCAAAGTGCGTCACGAGGTCCATTTGCAGCCATTGGAGTGATTTTGTGTGGCCCTTGACTGCAATTAAATAATTATATAATTTTGACCCACAGGCTTAAGAGGCTGATGCAGATGTAGACTTATTTACATTTAATGGTGATACGTTTTAAATTTAATTTTTAGGTTTAACAGCAAAAAAGATCAAAATAATATTTTCAAAATGAGCTAATTTAAGTGCAATACAAACAATTAGTTATAATCAGTTACCCTACAACAAACCTGCACTGACCTACCAAAAAGTATAATTTTGTTTGATAAATCATAAGACTTGGCTAAATATAACAAGTGTTTTAAAAGAAAATAATTTCAGTTAAGTTAATAATCAATGGGGACATTTATAAAATAATATAAAGTGGTATCATCGACATACAAGTGGATCAACTTTATCAGTATCCCTTCAAACGTTCTTTGAATCTATTTTGGTGACAGCCAGCAGTTTTTCAGAACGTCGATGACCCATTTGGGCCGTCCATGGTCCAAATGGGGGATTTAAGTTCCACAACCTTTTTTAAAGAACAGTTACCCAGTATTCATTTTAGGTGTTTGCCTATGAAAATAGATGAAAATGAACTTTCAAAGCACAAGAAAACAAATTAGGGATGCACGATATTGGACTTTTGGCCAATATCCGATATGCCAATACAGGTAGTCCCCGAGTTACGGCGCACTCGAGGTACGGCGCTCCAGACTTACGGTGCCGCCCCCAGTGACGTCATTGCGCTGTTCGTTGCCTTTTTTATGCAGCATTTTATATTTTTTCATTTTTTTAGGGTATTTTGTTAGCTAACTGCTTGGAAACACATTAAAACACATTAAAACGGCCGTTCGAA
>JARVLU010000665.1:14197463-14208056 GCA_031762415.1 Simpsonichthys santanae
ATATAATGGGACCAAGGATGGACCCCTGCGGTACCCCCCCCCCCCCCCCCCATTTAAACGCTGCCGATGCTGAACCAAAATCTTTGATGGAGACACAAAAGAATCTTTCAGCGAGGTAGGATCTAAACCAATTGAGGGCTGACCCTGTGATGCCCACCTACTGCTCTAATCTCGTGATGAGGATCTCATGGTCGATTGTATCAAAAGAAGATGTGAGGTCCAGTAAGACAAGGAGCACAGAATCACCAGTGTCTGTGGATAGGAAGATGTCATTAAAAACCTTCAGCAGAGCAGTGTCAGTGCTGTGGAGAGGTTTAAAGCCAGACTGGAATAGCTCTAAGATGGCATGATCCTCTAGGAAGCATTTTAACTGGGACTCAACTATTTTTTTCCAGTATTTTAGAGACAAATGGGAGTCTGGAGACAGGCCGGAGACACGTAGACGTTCTCTCACTGGTACATTTTCAGCTTTAAATCACTCCTTGGTCTGCTGCCTTCATACATCTCCTCCTACGTGTCACGTCGTCAGTGCAGCTACAGCGTACACTCTTGAGACATCATTACCTGCAGTGTTCCCTCAGTGCAGACCGAACTAGGTAAAAGGGTCTTCTCTTACTCTGCTCCTGTTTCCTTGTCTTTGACCTCTCTAAGGGATTTTCAACTACAGTTCTGTTAAGTTCATGGCAAAAACCAATGTAGACATGTTCCTGTTTTTAGTATTTTACCCCATTTCATAATGTAACTTGTTCTTATTTCATTTTATATTTACTTGTTCATTTTAGATGCTTTTTTTATGACTGTTTGTTTTTGTGTGTACCTCACCTGTGTTTTTTTAAACAGGTCTCTTGAAAATGAGTCCTTGTGACTCAATGAGACTAACCTGTATAAATAAAGGTTGAATGAAAGGAATATTTCACGGACCACTGAATTAATTTACACATAAAGTGGGAGGTTCCCAAAAACTTTTTTATATCCAGAAAATTTCCTACAGTCAAGTCATTTTTTGAAAATCATTATCTATGTGGCGGCTGTGGCTGAGTGGTTAGAGCAGCCGGCCTCCAATGCAAGAGTTGGGGGTTCGAATCCACCAGCAGTCACATGCTGAAGTGTCCCTGGGCAATACACTGAACCCTGTTGCCTCTGATGTGTGTCCCATTGGAGTATGAATGTGATCAAAGCACTGATTAGTCTCTTTAGAATGATTTGTTCAATTAGCTAAGTATAGATCAAGTAGAGTGCTGTATGAATGGGTACATGAGGCACAGATTGTAGTGTAAAGCACTTTGAGTGTCTTCATAACACAGAAAGGCGCTATATAAGTACAGTCCATTTATCTCTCATTTTGAAAATAAAAAAGGTGTAGATTTTTCTTTAAGTAAGGAATATAAAGTCTCACCTTATTTCCTGGATTACCGGGAAATCCAGGCATACCCGGGATTCCTATTGGACCCTGTAGATGAAGAGTAAAATTTAATCACTATGTTCTGTGTTCTGTTTAAGTCAGCGTTTCCCAACCCAAATTCACAATGCAGATTTTTCTGTTTTAATTTAGACATCTTTACTGCTCCAGAATAACTTCAGCAACATGTCAACGAGCAATCAATTTAAACTAAAGCAGGAAACTGATGAAACAGGCAGAAGATGGTGAGACATGGAAAAACTCAGAGTTAGGAGTTGCTTAAAAGAGACAAATCAATGGGAATTGTAAAAGAACATTTCTATGTGTGGATGTATTTTATTATGACGTAAGGTTCATTCAAAGCAAACTTACCAGAGGTCCAGGTTTGCCAACATCACCCGGTGTGCCACGTTTACCCTGAAACAACAGAAAATGTATTAGTTCTCATTACTGGCTTGTCAATTTTTACTTTTAAAACTGATGGTTTTATTTCTTACCAAAGGACCAGCTGGTCCGATTCTGCCCCTTTCACCCTGCAATCCAGCCGGTCCCTGAAAAAAAACATGGGGCTTGGTGTTTAGTTCTGGATCAATGATTGTAATTGGGTTTTTATTGTATCTGTTGCCTACCTGTGGGCCAGGAGGACCCATTGAACCAGGAGTACCAGATGTACCCTGCAAAACACAACAAGTCTGAAACATCCTGTTTTATAGAAATTATCCATGTTAACTTGTGATTTGTTGTTTATTGATAGATTTAATGACTTTCTGCCACTTTGAGAACCGCAGGCTCAGGAAACGGAATCATACCTTCACACCGACTGCTCCAGACTCGCCTTTTGGCCCATCAAGACCAGAACTTCCCTGTTGGGTGATTTAAACATCATTTTTTGAGGGTCTTTTCCTACATAAAAGTCACAAATTTGTATTTAGAAGTGAAGCTTTACTTTGTGGCCTTTCAATCCAGGAAGACCTGGAAGTCCAGGGAACCCTCTTGCACCCTACATTTACAACAGATAGATAGATACTTTATTCATCCGTGGGCAGAAATTTGAGTCATCCAGTAGCATGTTCTAATAATATACAGAAAAAAGACACTTGAAATAATAAAAAAAAAAGAAACAGAATATAAAGATTTGGAAAAAGACAATATACACATGCACAAGGTGGTACATTCATGATTAACCTATGTATATATACATACACATCTAAGTATACATATAAATACAACAAATCCCACACAAAGTATAATTCATATTTGTTCCCAAAAATAACTAAAAATTAAATCTGTTGTTGTTTACCGCTGATCCTGGAAATCCTTTTTCTCCTGCCGCACCTGGAGCTCCAGGTTCTCCCTGACCAGATAGAAAAGGGAACATTAGAACATAAATATTTCAGAATAATTTCATAAAATAGGTCATGTATCCTTCTGACTTACGTCAGGTCCTGGTTTTCCTGGAGGTCCATCAGGCCCTCGATGACCTGGTTCCCCCTACAAATTAACATTTAGATTTCTCAGGATTAGAAGAAACTTCAGCATCAATCTCAGCTGTATAAATGATCCTACCATCAATCCTGGATCTCCAGCCTCTCCAGGAAGACCCTGACCACCAGCTGGACCCTGATTTGAGACGTTAACATTTGCTTTTTAGTGGCAATTTACAAACACATTTTTACATCAAATTCTTCAAGTAAAAGTAAAATAAGTCTAAATTTCAGAGGGTGACACTTACCGGTGCCCCAGTTTGTCCTGGAAGTCCTCTCGGTCCTGCTTCGCCCTGTAACAGCACCATTTCGTGCTCAGTAAATTAAACTGGACAAACATTTGAACGTTGTGAAAGTTTGTTTCTGGACATCTTTCGGGACTCACCCTCGATGCCGTCGTCATTCGAGCAAAACCCGATTTCTCGCCGAAACCTGAAGCCATCTGTGACACTAGGTTTCCCTTTAAGGTAGAGAACATTCAAAATAAACTCCAGAACAATATATCTAAGAAATGCATTAAACAGGAAGTAATGAAATGATGTGAGGAACAGCTCACCCCAGGAGCTGCATGATCACCAGGGGGTCCTGGTTCCCCTGGATTTCCTGGAATGCCCGGCTCTCCATCAAACCCCGGAGGTCCTGGGAATCCCTAATATATATACAGTATATACAGTATATGTTATATAAAATAAATAAGCTAGAGGTTGAACATAAATTCACCTCTGGTTCCTATTTAATTATTATATTATAATATATATTATTATAAAATGTTTTATTTCTAGTGAGGCCATATTGATAAATCTACAGCGTATCATCACAACACTGGCTTAAAACGTTTTTAACAGTATAAATATTCTGAAAAATCTAACTTAAAATCAATAATTTGTGGTCATTAATTATATTTAAAGGTGAATAAAACTAGAGAGAAAAGAAAGTTGGATCCTCTTATATCAAGATTTTCTACAGTGTAAATGCATAAATATCAAAATAAGTGAATAAATAAATGTAAAACTGAGTTTAAACAAATGGGGGTTTTCATGCATTTTTAACCACCATTGTTTTACTCGTCCAGATGGCAGTAACCACTAGAAAAATTAAAAAGTTGCTTGAGCGTTTAAAGCATCAAAACTAAAATGAGTAGAATAAACATTTTTTTATATGATTTAAAACCATCTAATCTGTTGATTCAGACTCACCCGTCGGCCTTTAAAGCCTCTTGATCCGACACGTCCCTGAGGTCCTGGAGGGCCCTGAGGACGAGAGAAAAAAGAATAAAAACATCAACTCACAGAATAATATCACTAGAGGCCAACTGATATATCAGTAGGGCCGATATTGTTTTGGGACATATCGTATCGGTGATAATTGTCCCATAGTTCGCTAATATAAACACTTTAATTTTCACACCTAAAATGCTAGGAACCAGCTGTAATTGTACAATGTATCCAGCAGAGGGCACATGAAGACTCATGTCATGGCTGTTCACTTAAGTTTCACTTTCAGCACAGACAAAGCAGGGAAAAATACTGTGTAGCATATTTTGCTGAACAGAGCATGGTAAGTTTATTTTAACTGATCTGTAAAATAAAAATAAAAATCTACAACAATAAATTCACTTGACTCCTCCAACCTGCTTGTCATTTGTGACAGGCCTTTCAAGTTAGCAAGCTAACATTTAGATAACTTAGCATAGGCTATTGCCTTGTAAAACTTTATCCAGATCAATAAATCTAACGTAGAGGTAAATATATATCTTTGTTAGTAACATGATCTTTGTTGTTCTCAATCAAATGCATTGTTTGTCTGAAGTCTATACTATCTATAAATCTGTGGTCAATACTAAGGCCTTCGCCATACATGAAGTATGTTGAAACAATGAACAGGAAAGGGTGTTTCTTTCTTTAATTTATACAAAGTATTTATGGTACACACTTGATAACTTTATGGTGAATAGTGGAGGGTAGAAAATGTGAATGCATGTTAGGAAGACTGTTTTTATGACCAGTGCACCACTTGTAAACCTACTGTGGAACTGGGTAGAGTGACTCTGATTAGCTTAGCATCAAGATGGCTAACAACTGTGCTTCAAGCACCGCTCCACTTGTTGTTTGCTTAGATTCTGGGGGCTGTAAAATATGTTTATATGTATTATCGGAATTAGCCTTCCCCTCCCAATATTGGTATCAGCAACAGCCAAAATTTCCACATCGGTCAGGCTCTAAATTTTACTTAGGTTATTTATTATCATCCCGAGAAATGCTACACAAGTATTGTGGCACTGTCCGGACTGTTTCTTTAGAAATTTGCTCCATGACCCAAACATTTATCAAAATGAAACGAACAAGAAAAGCAATTTAAAAAATGTAAGTCAGTATTTTTCAATATTTACATTTTAAAATATAATCCTTCACCAGACACATAAATCTGAAGGTCAACAGTTAATCAGGGCTCTGATTTGTTTTGTGTTGTATGTAACAGGTCTCTCTTGTAAATGAGTCTTCAAATCAATGGGAACTAACCTGTATAAATAAATGTCTAATAAAAATAATAATAAAATAAGTTTTCTATCAGACTCTAAAAGTCATAAAACAAATGGAGCAAATTTAAAGTTTAGACATCATGAAACATTTAGATGCATCAGTGATTGTTAGGTCTTTGGTTGATGTGCCCGACATTTAACAATTGTAGAAAAAATGTCGAGTGACTGGGAACTCACGCCGCTAGTTGAAATTTTCAGCAAATTACAAACAAACAGACCAACGTTTGAGGCCCTGTTTACACGAAAATGATTTTGGATGAAAATGGAAGAGTTTTGTTGAGTTTGTACTGTTCATTCACATGAAACTAGCTAATGTTTTCTCTGACAACAGCACAAGTTGAGAACGGGTTCCAAAGTGCAATGGTTCGAAAACGTCCCAGTGTCCGTTGTCGCGTAAACAGGAAAAATAGATATTTTCCGTCAGGGAATCCCTGGCTCATGCACGGTATGACGCAAAACATATCGACTTCCTGCAATCCACAGAAGAAGAAACTATCAACAATGTATTGTTTGTGTTTCTGACTCTTTATAAATCCATAAATTAAATTCCCCCAGACTGCTTTCAGTTTGGACATCATGTTATAGCAATTTTTTTGTGAAACAAACGTTAGAACTTTTTTTTTTTTTAACGCATGCGTGCTTAGTTTCAAATTTCAAAGAACATAGCACCAACTAGTGACATGTGAGGGAATTGCACCTTTTCCACATTAGTGTTGCTATGTAAACAAAGATTGTCACTAGAATGTTTTCATGTAAATGTGTTCATAAAAATGGGAAACAAACATAAATATCACCTCACTGAAAAAGAAACAGAAGATGTAAGTCTTAAATATAATAAATATGGATTTTTCTTTTATTTTTGATTATATTTAATTATATTTTAACTTTTTTTGGTAAAGTTCAGAAAACACACACACATAAAAGTAGATTTTTTTTGTTTTGTTTGTTTGTTTCAATTTTTCCCTATTAATATTCAGACCAGGAAAATATTATTGAATCTATTAAATTAGATTTCCAAAATTCTGTAAAAACCCAAGTTGGATGGAGGTTGTACAAACGCTCTAGCTGCCCTTCGGGCCATATTTATCTCTGTGTGTCTTAAAATAAAGGTTGCACTTGTATTAATGATGTATCTGAGTCCAGTAATTAGATGCATCCTTGTTGCCTACCGTTGGTCCTGGCAGTCCCGGCAGCCCCACCGCCTAAAGAACAAATAGATTAATATTTATTTCTTGAATGAAAGTTAAAAAAATAACAGGTGACTTCTCTGAAATGTTAGACTTACATAAGGGATGTCTCCTGGTTCACCTTTTTGTCCCTATAAAGGAAGCACATCAGCATTTAATATAAATCATTTTTATGGTTTCATAGTAAATATTAAATATTTGCATACATATCTTACCTTAAAGCCCAACATTTCTTGGATGAAACATAAACAAAAAGGAAAATCGGTCAGTTTTCAGAAAGCTGATTTACACTGTTTAGTCTTAATAATATAAAGAACTGGTAAGTATACAGTGGTCCCACAGTTATCGCGGGGGTTCCTTCCGCTTTTTAAACCCTTCCTCTTGCAATGTTCTTAACAACGTTCTTAGCGCTCTAAAAGAGCACAGCGAAAGAGAACAGACAGACTGTTGCTACAGTTACTGAGCCAATCCCTCTTACACCTGTTGTGCAAAAAGTGAAGTGATGGTCTGCCAAAAATCAATTGGCATTGTGGGAATGTGCACAAGAGGACTTGATGTTTCAGTTCTTCGATATTTAACAAGATTAACATCTCAAAAAGATTTTTCATTTGTTCGAGATTATAGCAAATGTGTGTCTCCCGTGGCGCCATTCAATTTTTTGGTAGATCATCACTTTTTGGCATGACAATGGGGGCAGACTAGCCATCGGGATCACTGGGACATTTCCCGGTGGCCTGGCCCGCTCAGTGATTGCCAAGGGGCTGGACCATAGGCTCAGTTTGGGTCGCGCTCGATCATTTAAAAAAACAATACATGCCGCTCACTCAGGCATCAGCTCCCACAGACTAAACAGTAGGGAAGGACAGACCCCATACCCCTCCTTTCTCTTTCTGAGGCTATCACATCAGCCTCAGAAAGAGAAAGGAGGGGGCAGGAGATGGAGTCTGACTTTCCCCATCACCAATTATGTGTTGTGTACAATCTTACGTTGAAAATCCAGGAAAGAGTGTCTGTGAAAGTCGAAAGGCAAAGTATTGAGGGACTACTGTACGGTATTAACCCTCCTCCTGCCCTTGGGTTCAATGAACTGTAGATAATAATAAAATTAAAACAACACCAAGCTCTTCATGTGTCTCACCTATTCTCGTGCTTGCGCCAGCGAAGCTGTCGCACACCGGGCAGCACTCTCCCTCAGGCGTGATGATCTTTTCGCAGTTCGCCAGCGTTTCGCACTGAATCTCATCGCAGATGGAAATGCCATTGTCACAAACACAAACGCGACAAGGTGTGGGTTTCCAGATGTCGTTGTGTTGGTAGACTTCCCCGTCAACTGTGCAGCTCTCCCCGTTATCGCTTACAGCTGCAACACACAGAAATGAGAAATCAAGTGAAACAAGGCAATTGTTCTCTATTTTAACTCTAAAACTACACAAAATAATTCAGCTGAAGCAACTATTTTTCTCAAAAACTGAAAATGCATGGACGTTTTGTCGAATCAAGTAAAACTTCAGATTAGTATTGTGCTGCTGTTCAAATAAATGTACAAGCAGAATATTGCCGAAACATTTCAAACATAATGGAACTTAGTTTGATTTTTATCAAACTGCTCCAATGAAGTGAATGCTTTAAGTAAAAATCTTAAAACGAGATTGAATTAAACACTTACTAATAGTGTGAATACTGCTAAAAAAAATTCACACTATTGTGATCCATTTTTCTTCCGTACATTTTTTGACATCTTTCTCGTTCCATAATTTTTGTGTTATTTTAACAAATCATATCAAAAAGTTGGACAGCACGGTGGCGCAACTGGTAGAGCTGCTGCCTCTCAGCAAGCAGGTCCCTGGTTCAAATCCCAGTCCGGGGGTGTTTCTGGGTGGAGTTTGCATGTTCTCTCCGTGTTTGTGTGGGTTTTCTCCCGGTACTCCGGTTTCCTCCCACAGACCAAAAACATGCATGTTAGGCTGATTGGTAACTCTAAATTGTCTCTAGGTGTGAGTGGGAGAGTGAAAGGTTGTTTGTCTCATTTGTCTCTGTGTCCCTGTGATGGACTTGGACTTGTCCAAGGTGTACCCCACCTCTCGCACAGTGACTGTTGAATATGGGCACCAGTGACCCCCATGACCCAGAAAGTAAGATGAATGTTGATGGATGTTTTTTTTTTTTTTTCTCCCTAAAACACACAGTTTTGTATTGGGGATGAACCAGTTTAGTACCCAGCCTCTTTCTCTACCTACAGTCGTGGAACCACACAGCTCTCGATGTTTCAGGAAAGCTACAAACGTTTTAAAAGACACGTCGCACCCAGGTCACATTGTGTTCCAACCACCGCCATCAGGCAGGAGGTATAAGAGCATTAAAACAAGGACAAATAGTCTGAAAATAGCTTTTATCCCACAGCCATCGGGGCATTAAATGCACCTTCAGTGCAAATAATGTTTGTGCAATAACCATGTACAGATGTGCAATAGGTGCAATAATTCCTTAATGTGCAATAGTGCGCTGTTCTGTGTGACTGTTCTTTAAAATCGTGTAAATACGGTTTTTCTTTTTCTTTTTTAACTTTTTTTTAATCTATTATATATCATTTGACACCGTAAGCAAAACATTTAATTTAGTTGTACTTGTTTCTTTGGCAATAGAGAAATTATAATTCTGATTGTTGTTCTACATGTATTTTTTGGTTCTGCATTGCTGAAATAAGCACGATCCTCGCTGAGGTGACAAACTCTTGCTAAGACTCAGCCTTTCTAAAACACATATCACACTACTGACCTGTACACTGTTTATTAGGTGTTCTATTCGATGTTTCACTCGTCTTTGGTTGGCTTTGTATTTGTTTTTGTTAGTATTAGTGAAATAAAATATAAATTATTAAGGTATTCTTTAAAAGAAACATATATAAACATTAAAAATTTCATACAGTCTATGTTCCACTTCAACTGAATGTAGTCTATAAGAAGTGCACATCACTGAAATATATTTAACACATATCCATGTGTTTGTTTTTTCATAAAAAATATAGACACTAAACTTGATTTTATTGTATTTTTCCTTTCATCTTAGTAATACGTACGAATTGTACACTGTGTTGTCCAACTTTTTTTTTTTTTTACTCTGGTTCATTTGTGATCATCACTCATATTACTTATGAGGACAACAGTGGCCAAGGATGACAAGCTGAATGTCTATTAAATGAAAACTGATGATTTGATATTCAGCCCTTTAAGTTTGCATGCTGCAGTTTTCAAGGCAAAAACCCTGAACGTTAAATTACTCTGATGTGTTCACTGAGAAAAACACTATGTGTGAGAGATGTGAAAGAGGTCCTCACAACAAATAAAGTACACTATTTATCCAGATTTGTATTTATACTAATTATGTACTCTGCACTAGTATTGTGGTTATTGGATTGTGCAGTTGTGTTCATGTAATTGACCAAAAGAAGCATCATTCTCAGATGGTAAAATCTAAATCTGCCATTTTCGTTTCTTACAATTATTCTCTGGTAAGATCCAAACACTAATGAGTGTTTTAATGAGAACAAGGCCAAGACCTGTGTTCAAAAGTGGGCACAGTGCATCTGAAAAAAGGTAAAACTGTCAATAGCTGAACAGGGAAAATGCAGTCTTTCAGCCTCTGTCTTCAACAATGAATGCGAGCCCTCATGCGGCGCGCCAAATGCATGCGCCCAGAGATACACAGTTATTGACTTAAGGAGTTCAGGGAGGGGCTCTGTGTCAATAAGATGGCTTGCCCCATGCTGGCTACCCTACATGGAGGCCAGGTTGTAATTTGAGGGACTGGCCAGGGCATAGTGCCAGGGAATTAGAGAGGCGGGTGGCAGGAGATGTTTTAATTTGTGCTGACATGTGCAAAGGCATGCACCTCTAGCCTGGGTCGGTTCCTGTGATTAGGCCGGCCGGCGTATTCCAGGAAGGGGTAGAGGGGTGGGGGTGGGGGGGGGGGGGTTGGAAGCAGCAA
>JARVLU010000665.1:14215010-14225676 GCA_031762415.1 Simpsonichthys santanae
ATTAGCTCCTCAAAGTACTCCTTCCATCTTCCTGTCACACTCTCCTCACTTGTTAGAACATTACCATTCCCATCTTTGATAAGCCTAACCTGCTGCACATCCTTTCCAGCCTGAACCCTCTGTCTTGCCAATCGGTACAAGTCCTTCTCACCCTCTTTAGTGTCCAGTCTCCCATACAACTCATTTTACGCCAAATGGCAGCCAAGGGGCATGTGCACGGGAGGACTTTAACAAGAATTTAACAAGATTAACAATTAAAAACAATTATTTACTCAACATTATAGTAAAGGTGTGTCTCAGTTGAACTTTTCTTTAATAAATGCACTTTTATAGTCAAATCAGCTGCATTTCAAAAGTGATTTGCGGCTGCGGGAGCGTGCAGAGGGACAACTCATTGTGCATTTCTTCGAAATTTAACAAGATAACCACCTAAAAACAATTATTGGTTTGCTCGACATTATAGTAAAGGTGTGTCTCTGTTTAACTTTTAAATTAAAAAATGCACTTTAATTGTCTAATCAGCTTCATTTCACCTGGGCGGCGCGGCAAAATGAAGCTGATTTGATGTTTGCTCCAGGTGTTCCGAAGTGAGATGTAGGTTGCTGTATGGCAAGCCAAGTGTTTCATTAATAGCCTATTTTACGTATTAATGAGACACTTGGCTTGCCATATTAATTGAGCGCCCTTTAGTGGCTGAAAATGGTAGTGTTCAATATTTTCCATGTTAGAATGAATGAAATCATCAGATCTCAGCCAAAAGTTGCGTTATAAATATGGGGAAAAAACATAAATACTGTACGTCGCTTCGCTGTGTAAGTCGCAGGCATGCTAATTTATGTGAAAAACGGTGACTTATACAGCAAAAATTACGGTAATCTAACTAAACACTTTGTGATGAGCGTTCGCAAGTATCTAGTTTTTAACCCTCTGAAAATGGTGTAAAAGAAGTGTTGCCTCTGTAAATGAGAATGTGTTATTGCAAAATAAAAATAAAAAGTAAATTCAAAATCAAAGAAGACTTTGAGGTCAAACGCCCGGAAACTTTCGGGTTTCTTTGGATTTCAGACTCCGGCAATGTAAGCTCAAAATCGATGGTCTTTCACCAGAAACTAAATACTGTACATGTATAACCTCTGTCGCCTCCTGCTGTTGTTGTTTTATAGAATAACAATTTAAAAATGCTTTATTTTTAGAAAACTTATTTTTCATATTGATCTTGTGAACAAAGAAGAACTTGTTTATTTTTCCCAGCAAACTGAGAAGTCCCAGTTAAAATTCCTCGGATCTGAACAATGAGCCATTGTTGCCTGAACCTCCACAGCTTTTCTTTTTGTAGCACAAGCATGAAAAACTGCTTTCCTGTCCTTTTTTCCCACAAACTAACCTCTTGATTTCTTCTTTCTCCCTTAATGCTTGCCAAAACATATCTTTATCATCCGTAGTGGTTGCAAAGGTTTAAGGTAAGACTTTTAAGAGTTAAAATATGGTGGGTGGTGGTTTGTTTCCAGTTGCAAGAACAGTCGGCATTTTTTTTTTTTTTTTTTAGTTTATGTGCTTTTATCTTTGCTCAGAATAAAATCAGATACATGAAGAAGAAAACAACTTGGCAAATTATGTAAAGAATGTATTTATTACACTGTATGTATTGTATGTATGCCATCTGTTGGCAACATTTTTCATGAACTGGGCAAATTTTGATTGAACTTGCTGAACGTAATCCTTCGATGTACATCTACTGTCAACCCAACTCAGGATTGACAGCTGATTTGCATTACCCAACACAAAATTATCTATAATCAGAAAATTTTATAGACTTTGAGCTGAAATTTTGTCTGGAAGTAGCTGAGGGTCAACAAGCTTGCTATACATGTGTCTCAATAATGCATGGGGTTGCAGATTAGGGCTGCACAACATATGAAAAATTTATCAACTTGGCCGTATTTGAGCACAATATAAAATGCGTGAACTTCAATTAATCAGACTATTATATTTCATGTTCCATGCATTTATGTTCTGCTGCTATATTAGATTCAGTTCAGTTTATTTATATAGCACCAAGTCACAACTGAAGTCATCTTGGGGCACTGAACAGAAACATTCATATCCATAAAAATAATAATTTAACATTATTTATCTGAGGAGCAGACTGATTTTAATTTAACTCCCATATCAGAATCAGAATCAGAATAAGCTTTATTATCATTGCACCGAGATACAACGAGAACATGTACGTACAGTCGTCTGAAAGATGGACGGAGTGCACGAAGCTGCTGCTATAAAGCGCAGCCTTCTTATTCTTATTCAGAATACTTTTTTTTTTTAGATAGAAAAAGGGACAAAGTCATGGAGGGTGGTGGCATTACAAAAAAGATCTCTTCACACCTTGTCCTTACAGGGCAAGATTTAAGACATCAAAAAAACTGCCAGCTAAAGCACATTTATGAACACGTTACATATGCATTTACAAACGAGGCGGTCCATGAAGCCCTACATAGTCCATTGTCCTGGTAAGATTGTGGTCAGCCGGCACAGTTCTAATAAGACTCCACAGAGTGGTGTGGGGAGGTAGGGGGGTTGATATAGATGAAGCTTTTCCTTAGTTTACATATTTCCCAGGAGAAATTGAAAAGTCGGCCTGTCACAAGGCCAACTGGGGAGAGAATCAGATAATCCACAATTGTTGATTTATTTACGCAGACTATTTTCTGTCAGCCTTGAGTTTGTACTGATACTCCCAAGGTCTGAAATGGCCAGATTAGGGTGCATTCCACTGGTCCGTGCTTGTGAGCCTCTTTAAGATGGTGTTTTTCATGCTGACAAGTCCCAAAGCTGCAGGTGTCATGCGATTCAAATCACTTTCAGTTTACGGTTTCGCTCATAAATCAGCTGATTTTGAGTCCTCCAGCACGAACCAGACCTTCACAGACACCGATCGGCAATGATTCTGTTCATAACTTTTATGGACAGAATTTCTAGGTGCAGCCAAGGTGTTGAGGGGATCAATTTTGGTGGCCTTAGGATCGCTTCTCTGTTTTTTGCAAATGATGTGGTCCTATTGGCTTCATCAGGTCGTTATCTAAAGCTTTCGCTGGAATGGTTTGCAGCAGAGTGTGATGCGGCTGGGATGAGGATCAGTTCCTCCAAATCCGAGGCCATGGTCTTGAGCCGGAAAAGGATCACATTAGGAAAGGATAAACAGCAGCTTGTCGAGGTCCATATTAGCTGCAGCCGTCTTCTTTGTATGTTGATAAGCCAGGATCCAAACTATTCCAAAAACAGGAAATCTGTTATCATAAATCCAATTATCTGCAATTCCAGCATCCTTGATTGATGGCAAAGGTAGACACATCCCCCTCCAGAGATATATCCAGCTGCTCTCATCTGAGCAGATGAGGGTTTTCCAGGAACCTATAACTTTGTTGAAAGAATTTGTAATGTATGTTGAAAGTCCATTTGGTCAGATCCAAAACAGTAGTTTCCATTTCAAGAGATGTTTAAAAAAAAAAAAAGGAGTTGCTCCGATACACAGACGGAAAGCAAAAAAAGCAGGAGGAAAGCAGGGAGTGGGAAGGAATGCGTGCATCTCCTTAGAGAGCCAGTGTGGGGGGGGAAAAAACATCTTGAGCAAGCATGAAGGTGACAGTGGAAAAGAAAAACTCTCATGAGGAAGAAATCTTTAACAGAACCAGGCTCAGGACAAGTGGCCATCTGCATCATTTTTAGATAAGATGTTTCTACTTTAAGTGATATTACGCAGGTGGAAGAAGGTGGTTCTAGTAACGTTTTTAATGTGGGGGATAAAAGACATGACCTGATCAAAAATAACACCAAGATTTTTAACATTAGAGCTGGAGGCCAGATTAATGCCATCCAAGGAGGGAGAAAGACTGAAAAATGTATTCCTAAAATGCTCAGGTCAAAAAACTAAAACCTCAGTCTTGTCTGTGTTCAAAAGCAGAAAATTTAGGGTCATCCAGGTTTTAATGTCTTTAAAACATGCTTGTAGTCTAAGTAGCTGATTGGATTCATTGGGTTTAATGGACAAATATAACTGTGCATCATCAGCATAACAATGAAAAATGTTCCCATGTTGTTTAATTACTTTACCTAATGGAAGCATATTAAAGCTAAAGGGTATAGGTCCGAGCACTGAACCTAGAGGAACTCCATGAATAACTTTGGTGTATGATGAAGATTCATTCAATTTATTCTGTATTCATACAGAACACCACAGAAAATCCTTCCTTGCTGTGGCCATCAAGCTTTTCAACTCCTCCCCCTTTCTGCACATAGAACAATAAAATTGATCCTGTGCTACAATAAACACTTGAATGTTTCTGTCTGCACCCGTTCAGAACTTAAATGTTGGCATTTTTATATTCTCTGTTATTTTTATATCTTGTGATTCTTGTGCATGTCCCTTTGTACTGAAACTCTGACAACATTTTCCTGTGGGATCAATAAAGTTCTTATCTTATCTTAGTATTATTTACATTTACATATTGGAATATATAAGATAAATATGATTTAAACCAATTTAGAACTGTTCCTTTAATTCAAATATCATATTCGAGTCTCTGTAGTAAAATATTGTGATATACTGTATCAAATGCAGCACGGAGGATAGACCTATATCTAATCAAACTTTCATCTAAAAAATTCTAGAAAATAGTTGCAGGTAATTTACATGATGATCTTCAAAGAAAGAATCTGAAGAGTTTCAGTGAGGGTTTAGAGCGATCCACTGAATCTGCTCTGGTGAAAGTTACTAATGATATTCTCATGGCCTCTGACAATGGACAGGTGTCTACACTGGTCCTGTTAAATATGTTTCTGAAGTAAAGGTTTAATCACAGCAATCTTAAAACTCTGTGGTACGTAATCGTTTATTAGAGACAATTTAAGCAGATCTAAGACGGGGTTATTAATAAAGGGAAATATGTCTTTAAATAATCTGGTTGGGATGAGATCTAGCAGAAAAGTTACTCTACCGTCAGCTGAAGCCTCAGTCCTGAGTCCTCTAAAAACATTACTATTCACCATAAACCAAGTAGACTCCAAGTAAACAATGAGTTTAAAAAGATTTCAGAAATTTGTGGGGGGGGGAATCATTTGACTGTTTCCCAGCATGAAGCGTAGTAGCAGAAACACACGTTGTGTATTTATAGACTACGCTGTGCAAATTTATTCCATATTTATTTCAAATGCATTCCATATTTTGTCGAATCTAAGATCTGAGAACTGTTTCCTTACAAAATCCTAAAGATGGTTTCTTTATTTTTCTGAGTAAAAAATTAAGGGTTCTTGAGCAGCCCCAAAAGAGACAAAAATCACCACTGGAACAATTGAAGGATACAATTATTTTAATCTAAAGGTTTACTTCCTCTCAAACTGCAGCCGTTCAACCACATCTATTAACTATTTTCTGAGGACCATGTTGCGCCAACAAAATGTTATTAAGCTGTTTCAAACCTGCAGAATGCGTATTAAAATAAAACTGCCTTCAAAATGAGACACTTTAGCCGGACTTACTGTAATTTAAAATCCATAAACTTTACCTCGTTTATCGTCCTTGACAGATTCAGACAAACTGCTGTTAACCTGCAGGGCTCTTTAATCTGCTCGTCTGAGGACCAGACTGCGGTCGAACGTGACAGCTCTTGGCTGTGAACTTGTCTTTTATTCGTGTCTGTGTGTAAGTGTGCAATCATCGCTGCGACTGCAACATCTGCCACCACTTGACATTTTACATGAAAACTGATGAGGCCTGAAGATTTACGTTGGACGAACACAGACAAGTTGACAGAAACCCCAAAGCTGCAGTGTGTGTCCGCACACAGACTCTTTTTCTTTACAGACTAACAACATAAACACATACATACATTTGTTGTTTTTATGCATTTAAAATGAACTGATTTGGGTTTTAAATAATCAAAGAATTAGCATAAAATACAGTAGTTTTTTTTTATAAGATACAGCACGTATTTTGTGTCAAACATAAATACTCTGTAAAAGATAGGTTAGTTTTTAAAATACAGTACTAGTAAGCATTCAGAAAGCCATAAGATAGGGTAAGTTAATATAAATAACTAATAAGTACAGTATTTAAAAGAATATAGTTATTTGTGAATGTTTATGAAGCATTTTGAACGTTTTTAGCACGATTCTCATCCCAGAGTTTTTGAGCTATTTCAACAAATCATAAATCAAAACGTTCAGCTCTTTCAGGACAATCCTGCTGTGACTTTTGGCATTGGTACAGCTTTAGCTTTTTGAAATATTTAGCCTTTTCAGCCATTGTAGGAAATGAATTGTGCTCATTTTAACACTTCAACACTTTAGATGTGTTTGAACCTTTTACTGCTGCTTTCACATTTTGTTTTGTTTCAGCTTCCTTGTGCAAATGTAAACTTATTTCAGCTGTTTTCAGCTGTTTTTTTTTTTCTAGCTATTTGCAACCCTTACAGATTCTTTCTGCTAACTACAATATTTTTGTGCTTCCTCTAACTTTTTCTTCTCATTTCAGCTTGTTATGGACCTTTCAGCTTGTTTTTGCGTTTCAGCTTTTTCTACTATTTCATCTGTTTTTATGCTAATTTTGGCTTTTTCTGGTAATTCCACACATTTTGCACCAATTTCAACTTTTTTCAGCCTAATTCAGCAAAAAAGTTCTCTGTCCACTTCCTTCTGGTTATTTAAGCTTCTTTCTGCTTTTTTTTGTGCCACTTTTCAGCTGTTATTTGTTGTTGTTGCTAATTTAATCTTTTTTTCAGATAATTTCCACTGTTTGTGCTCATTTTGGCTTTCAGCAAACATGTTCTTTCTGCTTTCCTCTGCTAATTTAAGCTTAGTCTAACTTTTCAGTCACTTTTTTTTTGGCTAATTTCATCTGTTTTCAGCAATAGCCATGTTTTTCGTGGTTATTTCAGCTAATTTCAGCCTAATTAACTTCTTTCTGCTTATTTCAGTTCTCCTTTCAATTTTTTCAGCTAGTTTCAGCTTTTTCTGTCTTTTCAGCTACTTTTAGCTGTCTGTGTGCTAAATTTAGTTTTTTCAGCTAACTCCACATATTTAGATCATTTCAGCTCCTTCCACTTCTATCTGGTAGTTTAAGCTTCTTTCTGTCTTTTCAGCTACTTTTCAGCTATTTGCTTTTTAAAAATTTTAGCCTTTTTTTTAGCTAATTTCCTAATTTTTGTGCTCGTTTCTGCTTATTTAAAGCAAATTCAGCAAATATGTGTTCTTTCTGCTTTGTTCTGCTAACTTAGACTCGTTTCAGCTACATGTTTTAGCAAATTTCAGCTGTTTTTCAGCAAGTTCTATACATGCAATAAGCAGTCATACGTCATCTTTCGGACGACTGTACGGAATACAGTTTTGCTGTACGTCACTATGCAATGACAATACGGCTTAAGCTGATTCTGATTCTCTTCTGATTATTAAAAATGTTCGTTTCAAGTTATATCTAAATCACGTAAGTCCAAGTTAATTAAATTTAACATTACAACTTCCTAAAATGTTCTTAGTTATAGTTAGATCTTGTACCTTTTAACACACTGCTAATTTATAGGAAATAAAAAGCACACAATGTTAGCTATTTAAAAAGTTGCTAAATATGGTTAACCTTCATAAGGTTTATAAAGTACATGATAAATATGAAGTTATTAAAAAAAAACAACTCCCAGTGTTTTAAAGTGTCAATTTATGGTAAGCTTTTTTAAATGACTCTTTAAATGTTGGGTTTCAAAAAGTCTTCATATTTAGTTTTTATAAGGTCTTAAAGTCAGTTCAAGTTAAAATTTAGACTTATTTTAATGTGCTATTTATTTTATTTACTTTTATTTAACCAGATAAATCCCATTGAGATCTCAAATGTCTTTTTGAAGAGAGTTCATATCTGTGGTTAGATGAATCAAAACTTGAAACTCGTTTTGGAAACCGTAAAGGGATCATCCAAGCTGTTATCAGCAAACAGTCCAAAAGCCTGCCTCTCTGATGGTATGGGGATGCACGAGTTATTTAATTGTTAGTGACCTTTATTTAACCAAACAAATCCCATTGAGATAACAGATTTGTTTTGCATGGGAGTCCTGAAGGAAGCCTAAAGCAGCATATTTTGAGACTGTGCGAGGAAACCGGAGTACCCAGAGAAAACCCATGCACACATGAGAAGAACATGTGAACTCCACACAGAAAGACCCCACCTCGGCTTGGAGCCGTGACCTTTTTGTTATAATGCTACAGTGCGAATCATTAACCCACCGTGTTGCATTTAGTTTAGGGAAGATTTTATGACATAGTTTTATTTAGGATGAGGTTTTAGTTCAGTACATGGTTAGAGGAAGGAAAACCATACGGCTTGTATTTTATATTTTACATCTCCGTTCAGTAAGTGCATGTAAAAATATTAAACAGTGCTCAGATGACCCAAATTAAAACCATTTACAAATATGTATTCCAAAACCGTCATAAAAGAGCACACACCAGAAGAGGAACAGAATAAAGTAAATATAAGCACCTGCTGGCACCAAGGAGCACATTTGAATCTGTTCATTTTTGCGACGTCGCTAAGTACCAATTATGTGGTGGGGCCTCTCCCCAAGAAAACGGGTGTTTTTTCAAAGCTGCAGTTATTTCAGGGAAAACCACAGCGCTGTATTATATGTTAGGCTCGGCTAAAACCTGTGGTTTGACTTGATTTGGGAGCGCAGTGAGATGCCACACCCGGAGGAACCTCCAGCCTTAAAACCTGCTGCTCCTCTGAAAAAAAAAAAGTAACATCAAGGAGCTGCAGGTTCATCCACAAAGTCAAGATCTGCAAACGTTGCTATAATGTGCTGCATTTCTACAAATTTCAGCTGACTTTGTATTTTATTATACTGTATTTAATTATAGCTATTAAGCTTTAGCTTATTTAGCAAAAGCTTAGTCACCACAATTAGTATACAGACTGGTATATACTGGTTATACACTAACTAACATGCTCAGTTGGTAGAGCTGCCACCTCTCAGCGAGACGGTTGCCGGTTAGAATCCCAGCCGGGGACCTTTCTGGGTGGAGTTTGCATGTTCTCTCCGTGCATGTGTGGGTTTTCTCTGGGTTCTCCAGTTTCCTCCCACAGACCAAAAACATGCATGTTAGGCTGATTGGTAACTCTAAATTGTCCCTAGGTGTGTGTGAGAGAGTTGTTTGGTTTGTTTCGTTTGTCTCTATGTGTCTCTGTTATGGACTTGCGACTTGTCTAGGGTGTCCCCCGCCTCTCGCACAGTGATGGCTGGACATGGACACCAGTGACCCCCACGACCCAAAAGGAAGAAGTAGGCAAAGATAATGGATGAATGGATGGACATGTACTTCCAGTGATTACTTTCTGAAAGTTTCATTAAAGTCTCTTCAGTGGTTTATGAGATATTTTGGTAACAGATACAACATGCACGATTAAAATATTTTGGCCTGCCTTTCACTTTTTGATAAAAATCCAAAATTTTTAGAAGAAAAGCTAAGAGTAGAAATACTAATTGTTATGCGGAACTGGGTACGCTCATTTAGAATGCAAGCTTTGCTGTGCTACCTGACTTCTAGAGGAGTTCTTTCATTATTCTGCAGACCGCCTACGTTTTCACAGCAGGTGCTATACGTAACATTGTTTCTAAAAACAGACAAATCTAAAGGTCTCTTAATGTGGCACAAGAAAGGATTCCTGTGGTTTTCACTCAGGAAAGAAAAGGCAAAATATCGGCAAAACCTGTGAGCAGGTTTCTGCCTCAGAACGCAGGCCAACCAGGTCCAAAAGCTCATGGGAAAAGAGGAGACGGAGTCATTAAATGTGGCCGCTTGGTGTTGAAGGAACAGCAAAGCATGGTGGGAAGCTTGAAAGGATACCATCCATCATAGCTGGTGAAATGAAATGTTGTATCTCGTCATCTCTACCCATCTGAGATCTGATCTGAGGCACACATCAAAATCCACTGCACGTTACCGTGAGCCCAGTCTATTATATTATTCATCAGCTCTGAGGAGAAATGGGCGCTGACATGTTCAAGTAGGACAACAGCAGTTTATCTGGCAAGTGTCTGCCTAAATATTTAATTCACCTTTGAGAATCATAGCAGAATGCTGCAACGAAGTGGACAAAGCAACAAAAGAAGAGTTCAGGGGCTGTGCTGTCACATCATACACTGCTATAATGCTTTCTGATTTTCTGTTTGGATCTAAAACTCACTGAGGATTTACAAGACTAGAGTGAAATTCTGTAGAGGTTTCAGTAATGCTGCCCCAGGATGACACTGATGAGTTTCTATGATAAGAATCTGTTTTCTGTGTTCTGCAAATTTGAGTCTTACCATCATCCAGCCTCTTTGCCTTGGACCTTCACCCTAAAACCAATCCTCTTCATACAAACATGCAACTGGAAAGCTCTCACTTATTTCTTCATGCACGTTGCCGGCGTGTAGCGAAAATATTTAAATAAAGCTGATTTGAACATTTTTAAAGTTAATGTTCATCTCAGACACACTTCTGCTATAATATCAGCCAACAAATATATATTTTTAAGGTGTTTATTTTGCTAAATTTTAAAGAGATGTACTGTTTCCTTTCGGTGCGTGCGCACGTTACTGTCAAAGCGAAACAAGCTGATTTGAACACATACGTGCATTTATTAAGG
>JARVLU010000665.1:14620663-14636115 GCA_031762415.1 Simpsonichthys santanae
GAGCTCTGTGAACAGCCAGCCTCTTTAGCAATGACCTTTTGTGTCTTGCCCTCCTTGTGCAAGGTGTCAATGGTCGTCTTCTGGACAACTGTCAAGTCAGCAGTCTTCCCCATGATTGAGTAATCTAGACTGAGAGACCATGTAAAGGACTTTGCAGGTCTGATAATTCTCAATCAGGTCATCTGGACAGATGACCTGATTGAGAATTATCAGATTTGATACTTGGATTATTGAGCATGAACTTTCTTGACTTTGCAGGTGTTTTGAGTTTATTAGTTGATTAGAGTGTGGCACCAGGTGTCTTCAATATTGAACCTTTTCTCAATATTCTATTTTTCTGAGATACTGAATTTGAGGGTTTCATTAGTTGTCAGTTATAATCATCAACATAAAATAAATAAACATTTGAAATAGATCAGTCTGAGTGTAATGAATGAATATAATAAACAAGTTTCACTTTTTGAATGGAATTACTGAAATAAATAAACTTTTTCATCATATTCTAATTTTATGACCAGCACCTGTATATGTGCAGATCCCCTGTAAAACTAACCTGGAAGAGGTTAGCTAGGATAGGATAGCTTAAAAAGCTCCTACAGCATATTGGAAAAACAAGTCTAGACGGGTTTTAATGTGGCAGATCGGTGGTGAAAGTGTCAGTGATGGCATACCTTGAACAATCTGATGAACTAGTGCATGGCTGCACTTGTAGAACACCCTTGCACACTGTGGCACCAGCTGAGTGTCCATCATCTTCATGGCTTTCAAGAACGTGGCACCAACTTCCTCCGTGACACATTTCACATCACTAACTTTCAGGTTGTCTCCAGGAACGTCCAGAGATATTGACAGAGACCCACTCATGGCATCAGCAGACAGTACAGAGTGACATTCTATAGATCCATACGCCACATTTGTAGTTATTTTATAAGACGTTCTTTGGGACGGATTGTCTTTAACTGCCGTTACATGAAGCTCAACGGCTGCATCCTTGGGTAAGGCAGGTACCACTACAATCAATAATGGCATAGGTTTGAGCTCAGACTCCCACAAGTTCTGCAAATAAACAGAATGAATCCAAATCAATCACAAGGGAAAAGATAGACTATGGATTCTGTAACGGACTACAATCAATAGAATGACTGGCCCTCCTGCTGAGGTGTTTGTGGTCTCAGCCCATCAGAAAAATGCAACGACGCAGCACTAGACAGGCTTTTTACATGACAGGCAGACCGTGATGCTGTGAATGACCCTTTGTAATGACCGAGTACAAACAATTCAGAATGAATCCACGCTGTTTGTAATCACAGTAAATAAAACACAGATGAATTCAATTTGAGCTGCATTTGCCAACATGACAGATTCTATCTTTGCACATTTTACCACACACATTTAGAGTTTCAATTTTACCTCTACTGCCAAAATATTGTTCTTTCTTCTTTAGAATGAGGGCCATTAACAGAAACAAAATGTCTTAGAGGACCGCCACAGTGTGGCCCCCTAATCATACTTGGTGGTGGCTTCATCTGCTAATGGGAGAGAAATGAGTGTTTTATGTAACTGTCATTTCAGTCAGTCGATAGGGCAGAAAACACTTAACCCCCTTTTCAATTTGCTGGATCAATCTTCATCCACTTACACCCCACTTCTTAAGTGCAGAATAATAACAGGTTACTTACATTTTATTTTGATACTCGTTCACAAAAAACAAAATAATTGACGAGACCAAACGGTGGCCTCTTTGTCCCGTCAAAAGATGGACCTGTCATGACCCAATCTGCCGCATTCACTGAAGCAGCACTTACCTTTAGATTAAACTTAAGCAAACACTTGTGACAAAATATATGAGGAGGTTAGGTTAAGATTTCTGAACGGTGTTGATTTTGAAGGGAGCTCGTTTGCAGTGATCAACAATAACAATCAAAGAGGGCAACAACAAAAGCCATGTCAGCACAGACCTCTCCACATGTCAGACAAAGTGACAGCACATATACGTGTCCAGAGCTTTGATAAATGTTATATTAGCACTTCTGGCACAGCCTAGGTATTCTCCTGGAGGGAACTGCTCCAGCGCTTGTCAATAGTGATTGAACATGGAACAGAAAGCAAAGTAGGGAGAAAAGTGACAGGACAGGGAGTTCTTGCTCAGCCAGGCTTAAAGGCCACCCTGCAGGCCTTGAGTGCCTGGGTAGTATACCCAACCAGCAGTCTGCAAAAGGATGTGAGGACTTCATTGCAGTGCACAAGCCTCTGGCAGGATTTCATTGCTACAGCACAGTTGCTGACTTTTTATAAGAGCTGTCGGATTAGGTTACATCAGTCCCCATTTGTTTCCTTTTTAACACACCTACAATTCAACGTTAGGTGGGATGATCGCTCAGCAGTTCTGTGCTGCCAAATGAGCTAAATGCTGTGTTTTTCTATATGAAAACATAGAATACTGGTCAAGCTCTAATACTGTGCACCTCACTGGCAGAATGGAGAAAAGGAGACCACTTCCACTCCTCCCTGATCGGACGTCATTAATTAAATTAATCTGATATCGCGCAGAGTTTGATATAAGGCGGAGCTGAGTGGCAAGTTAGGAGGGCTGGCATGAGGCAGAATGAGTGTGTGTTTCTCACCAGCAACTAAACGCAATCCATCTCATTACTTGGTGCCACTCCAGTTCCAGGGCATGCACCATTCCCCCTGTAGGTAGCAGGTAAAGGCTCATGCAGTTTGAATTTGCTGTGCTCAGCTCTCTAACACTGATGGGGTGTGACCTGCTTCTTCTTATGTTTGTTTTCCTTTTTACCCATTCCCTCCCCTCCTCTAACTTGCGTCCATGTGCCTGGAGCGTGTGGTGGGTTGGAGGGCCGATAGGCATGAAAGCCGAACGGTAAACACGGTAATAAGGAAGTGGTGTAAAGGAGGGGAACAGCAGGGAGTTGATGGGGCTGCACAGCTTAGCCAGTTCCCCTACATTTCCTGCCCAGCGGGACGCCTTCAGCATGTGGTTCTTATGTCTCAGCACTTACTGTAGTGCTGTCAGTCTGCTATAATATCCCCTCCTTTTCACTCCTGTATTCACTCTTTTCTCAAGACTCCACGGTGAGGCTCGCCAGATTGTTTGTGTAAATGAAACTCACTGGGCGACGTCAACAGGGAGAAGAAAGTTTATAATGATGTGGCCACTGTAAAATCACAGCAGTAGGTTAAAAAGTCCAAAAAAGTTTGGCTGTGCTGTTGAGAAGCGAAACCGCAAATTTAGCACAAGCTAATATAAAAATCAAAGATTGTGCTATATGACTTTGTTCATATTTTAACATTAATAACATCTGCTTTAAACTCAGTATGTTTCAGAGCATGTTTCAACACAAAGGGATGTCTGTTTAACATTTATTGACTTTGCACATCACCATCTCCACAGTC
Organism: Simpsonichthys santanae; assembly: GCA_031762415.1. NCBI lineage: Eukaryota > Metazoa > Chordata > Actinopteri > Cyprinodontiformes > Rivulidae > Simpsonichthys > Simpsonichthys santanae. Next base: position 14,624,078 of record JARVLU010000665.1, read on the forward strand.
GTCAAACCTTTTTCGCACATTCTCGAATGCACACAGACAAACAAGCTGTTTGTGGTTTAATGCAGCGTAAATACAATTTCACACGTGTAGCGACTCCAGCATGCTCCCAATTAACCCTGCAAGCTTCTTCATCAACCCAACTCGAAAAATTATCAATGTGCAACAGTTACAGGCCCTATGGCTTCACACACTTTGCATTTTGATCCTAAACATCATCTTTAAATCAACCATGTATATAGCTGATTGGTAAATTTATAGTATTTTTTAATAGCACTGTTTTATTTGGACACATTTTGGTTATTTAAATCACATTTTGCCTGCTGCTATTTTGTCTGACTTTTACCAAGATATTAAATGAACCACTGCACATATTTTAATAACATTTCAGGAAATAATCATTTGGAAGACATCATCATTGTTGTTGTTTCAAGGTTTAACCAAAACAAGTTCAGCTCATCGTTTTTCAGCACAAGATGATCTCATTCTAAAATTCAGACATGAAAGAAGGCAATATGAAGAGTTTATTTTATTTATGAATTTTATTTCTCTGTTTTTTGTTAATCTCTTCATATGATTGGCTTGATTACATTGTTTTAGGTTTACTCAAAGCAGTTCTAAAAAATATAGTTCAATTACCGTAATTTCTGGACTACTGAGCGCACCTGAATATAAGCAGTGCCCATGGCTTAATTTGTAAACCAGTTGACGCTGGAACACAAACAGCAGGCGGTCCAGCGGTGGGCGCCGAGGGTGCGAAGCACGCTGGGGGTGGGGGGGCATTGGTCCTCCCCCAGAAAATTTAGAATAAAAGAAATGTAATTTCTTGCACTTTGGTGCATTTTAACAGGTTGTTAAACATCAGTAAACTTGATTAAATTTATTAAAAACAGGTCTCTGTTGTAAATGAGTCCTCGAGGCTCAATGAGACTAACAACCTGTACAAATAGAGTTGAATTGAAATTATTTTAGAAAGCAACAACAATTAACAAGCCTGTGTGTGAATGCAGCTTCATTCTGTCGAGCATCCTAACCCCCCCACCACCACCCCCACCCACTCACACACACAAACAGTCCGACACAAACTCTGCTGAATTCAGCCTGCACGTTGTTCTGCTCCTGTCTCAATTATTACTGCCTTTCAGGTGTTTATCCAGCTTACACAGTCCATCCATCCATTTATTTGAGATAATAATAATTATAATAAAAAGTGCTGTTGTTTTGATACATGATGGGAATACACATCCAACATTTCACTCGTTTTTTTTTTGTTTTTTTTTTACTCTAAGCTTATTATATCAGACATGTTATGCACCATGGTGCAGGCGTTCAGACACAGCAGTTGTGCACGCGTCCTGCAGAGCTGTCTGGAGACGCTGTGCGTAAAACAACCATGGCGCACAGCTGATTGTGGATGAAGACGCTCCCCGCAGGACATGCAGTCTGCATCACTGTTGGACAGGAGCGTTGTGCGGCTGGAACATCCAATCCACATAATGGGCAACGTCTCCTCTCGTTGCATCTTTAATAAATAATCAAAATAAAAATGCGCGATGACTTGGACTTTTAGGGGCGGAGATTTGAGCTGCAGGATCAGAGCAGTCAAAATCAGAGAGTTCCCAGATTTTGTTCCAGCAGGATCTGGCTCAAATTAACCACTGGCGCAGGGTAGGAATTAAGTGTGCAATGTTTCTGAATGTTTATGATGTTTCTGACTGTTTACAATGTTTCTGACTGTTTATGATGTTTCTAACTGTTTGATTGACTGTTTACATTTCTGTTTACAATGTTTCTGACTGTTTACAATGTTTCTGACTGTTTATGATGTTTCTGACTGTTAACAATGTTTCTGACTGTTAATGTTTCTGACTGTTATCAATGTTTCTGAATGTTTATGATGTTTGGCTGCTTACAACGTTTCTGACTGTTTACAATGTTTCTGACTGTTTATGATGTTTCTGACTGTTTACGATGTTTCTGACTGTTTACGATGTTTCTGACTGTTTACAATGTTTTTGACTGTTTATGATGTTTCTGACTGTTTACGTTGTTTCTGACTGTTAATGATGTTTCTGACTGTTTACAATGTTTCTGACTGTTTACAATGTTTTTGACTGTTTAAGATGTTTCTGACTGTTTACAATGTTTCTGATTGTTAATGTTTCTGACTGTTAACGATGTTTCTGAATGTTTACGATGTTTGGCTGCTTACAATGTTTCTGACTGTTAACAATGTTTCTGACTGTTTACGATGTTTCTGAGTGTTTACGATGTTTCTGAGTGTTTACGATGTTTCTGACTGTTTACTATGTTTCTGACTGTTAATATTTTTGACTGTTTACAATGTTTCTGACTGTTTATGATGTTTCTGACTGTTTACAATGTTTCTGACTGTTTACAATGTTTCTGACTGTTTACAATGTTTCTGACTGTTAACAATGTTTCTGACTGTTTACAATGTTTCTGACTGTTTACAATGTTTCTGACTGTAAACAATGTTTCTGACTGTTTACAATGTTTCTGACTGTTTACAATGTTTTTGACTGTTTATGATGTTTCTGAGTATGAAAATGGGTTTTTCATGTTATTTTCCTGTTCTGGTTTATGTTAAAGTCTCTGTTATTGGCTGTAAACTGAGACCATGAGACAGAGGTTGTTTGTGGTAGATACGGGGGAAACACAGCGAGCATGGTGACATGACTGGGTGGTGCTTTGCTTAGCTCTGCATAGCTTCGCTTTTAGACTAGAAAACTGTCTTTAAATAAATTAGTGGACTTGAATTAAATGGATTTAAAGTTAGCAGAAGCTAATTCCGCTAAAGGTTGTCAAAGTTAGCAAAAACGCAAAATAAACGCCAGCAAATACAGAGAACCGGTGTTAATCCTGATTCAGCATTCACTCAGCGAGCAGCACCAACCTGGTGACAGACTCCTGCGGCGGCGTCGCACACCGTCAGCAGAGAGGCATTCTGAAACCGGTTGAGCCACCGAACGACGAGGTGCTTCTTACTGATCCACTTCACCATGGTGACGTAGAAATCCCTGCAGACGGGAGAATGGAATCGGGAGGTTTTGTGTCGTGTTGCCACGCTGTGCGGGCGTGTCGGTGTGCGTCGTCACCTCAACCTCAGCTGATGTGGCGGCTGCAGCTCCTGAGAGTGAGTCGCACCGAACAGGTTGACCACCGACAGCTTAACGGCAGGGTTGGACTGACCGACCTGAAACAAACAAATAAACAAAAATAAAGAACTATCGAAATAAATAAATAAAGTAACTTAACTTGCATGGCCAAGACTTAAACAAATCTTTTGTGTTCTGTTTGCTCTCACTGTATAGTCCCCAGTATACTCCCGCATACGTACGTCCACGGAGGTATACAACATACAGTATATAAGCACAGAACACTACTGTGACTGGAGCTGCCAGCTCTCGCTTTAAAATTTTTTTTCCGACATGTCAATCAATCCAGTAGGCATGTCAGCAAATTACCAATCGGTGACCTCAATTTGTCCCGAAGGTAAATGCTCCTCGTCTGTGGAGCTGCTCTGCAGCTGCTCAGGGTGGACACTCGAGCATGTGCAGTAGTATGAACCCTCTGCGGACATAAACGCGGACCTCCGCGCGAACGTACGTACGCAAAAGTATACTGGTGGTTTATGTGTTGTGGATGACTCTCAGCTACTACCAAGTGTGATTTTAGCTACCGTAAATATCTGCAAAACTGAATGAGGCATCGCAACTTTCATATTAGCTAACGTCATTTAGCTTGAATAGCTTTGACTTCAAAAGTTGATCTGGTTTATATCGTTACTAATCCAATCATTAGTTTCTGAAGATTTATTAAAATGTAAAGGTACTAAAGCAGTTTTATTGTCTGAATGTTTATGAAGCATTCACACTACTGTGATCCAATTTTCTTTCGTACGTTTCTCTGCATCTTTGTTGTTCCACAATTTGTGTGCTATTTCAATCATAAATCAAAAACATTCAGCTCTTTCAGGACAATCCCGCTATGACTTTTGGTATTGGTGCAACTTTAGCTTTTTGAAATATTTAGCCTTTTCTGCCATTTTTTCCTCTTAAAAAATGAATTGAGTTCATTTTACATCCTTCAAATCTTTAGATCTGTTTACAGCCTTTTTCTGCTCCTTTCACATTTTGTTCTGGTTCAGCTTCTTTGTGCAAATGTAAACATTTTTTCAGCTACTTTCAGCTGTTTTTTTATTTTTTCAAAATATTTTGTGCTCCTTTCAGATTCTTTATGCTAACTACATTTTTGCGCTTCTTCTAACTTCTTTCTGCTAATTGTGTTTTTGTTATGCTCCTTTCTGCTTACCGTATTTATGTGTTTCAGCTTTTTCTGCTATTGCAGCTACTACCAGTATTTAGCTGTTTTTATGCTAATAGATTTTTCAGCTTATTTCACATTTTTTGCACTCATTTAAACCATTTTCAGCCTAATAAAGCAAAAAATGTGCTCTCTTAACTTCCATCTGGTAACTTAAGCTTCTTTCTGCCTTTTTAGCTACTTTTCAGCTGTTTTTTTGTTTTGCTAATCTCAGCTTTTTTCAGATAATTTCCACTTCTTTGTGCTCAATTCTGTTTCTTTCAGCCTAATTGGGTGTAGCAAACATGTTTTTCATACTTCTGCTAATTGATGCTTTCAGCTGTTTTATGCAAACTTTAGCTTTTCAGCTAATTTCATAGTTTTTGCACACATTTAAGTTTTTTCAGGCTAATTCAGCAAAAAATATGCGCTCTTGAATTAATTATGCTAATTTAAGCTTGTCTCTGATAATTACCGGTACCTACTTTTCAGGGTTTTTTTCTTCTTCCTGATTTCAGCTTTTTTCAGATAATTTCCACTTTTTTGGTGTTCATTTCAGCTTTTTTTTTTTGGCTAATTTTAGCTTTTAGAGATAATTTTCTAATTTTTGTGCTCATTTCTGTTTATTTAAAGCTACTTCAGCAAATATGTGTTTTTTCTGTTTTCTTCTAACTTAGGCTTGTTTTTCCTTTTCAGCTAAATTTCAGCTGTTTATCAGCAAGTTCATTAGCAATAAGCATCACACTGCATTTTCGCAGTAAATGCAATTTCTCTATTTTTTGTTGGTTTAATCTACGGTACTTATTTTCTATTTCCGTCCAAATATTTGTTTAGCTGTGTTTCATAGATTTACAAAACTTATAAAAATACAAAGTATCCGATTGGGTCAGGAATGGTGTGGTAGAACTCTAAGTTGAAGTACAATTTACTGCGTAGGTGAAAGCTGTGACGTGTCCGCCTCACCGTGGGGTAGGGGTACTGCTGGCCTCGGGGGTAGGTGCTGCCAGTGAACTGGGCCAGAACCATGTTGGGCACCAGGCTGTCGTTGATGGTGAGGAAGGCCAGTCGCTCTCCGTCAGGTGACCACCAGTGAGCCAGGCGTGACCGCAGGATCTCCTCTAAACAGGAAAAAAAACATTATTCCGCATTTTCTGAAGCTCCTATTACGGTAATTTTCACTGTGCCACAGATTTTTTGCATAAATTAGCATGCCTGCCCCCTCATATTTATAAACTAATTTTTGGCTGAGATCTGATGATTTAATTCATTCTGACATGGAAAATATTGAACACTACCATTTTCAGCCACTAGAGGGCCCTTAATTAATACGGCAAGCCAAGTGTCTCATTAATATGTAAAAGTGGCTATTAATGACATACTTGGCTTGCCATACCAAGTCACCTTCGTCTCGATCTGGAACTCCTGGAGCAAAATGTCAAATCAGCTGCATTTTGCCGCTCCGCCCAGGAGAAATGTAGCTGATTTGACCACTAAGGTGCATTTATTAAGGAAAAGTTCAACTGAAACACACCTTTACCATAATGTTGAGCAAAGAAATAATTGTTTTTAAGTGTTAATCTTGTTAAAGTCCTCCAGTGCACACCAGCCCATGTTTCCGGGTTCAGCCCACATGTCTGGGTGGTCAGCAGTGATGCGTAACAAACGTGACGCATCATCGATGACACATAATAGATGCAACTTATATGGCGAAGCAACATATTTGTGTTTTCCCATTTTATTAGACATTTTTGGACTGATGCGACTTCTACGGCGGTGCGACGTGTCAGCAAGTACAGTACAGTCCTGATCCAATTCAGACCAAGGTGGGACATTTTACACAACGTCCCAACACTTTTTTGGAATTGCTGTAGTAAACTTTTAGTTTTTCTCCACCTACAGCCTCATTCTTTTAACATTTTCTCACATGTTCGACAAGCTGTTGCAGCTAGCGTCTAAATCTTTTTAATAGTAACATGTTACAAAGCAAATACAGAAGTTAAAACACACGTCTCCAAATGTCCCTCATCTGTGCAATCATTTCAGAGCCGTTGAATGGGTTGTGGAGGCTTGCTGTTCACTTTTCCCTTTGACAGCCTGTTTGTCTACTGTACAATTTGAAACGCCACAAAGCAAAATAATCTGCAGTCAAACGGCAGCCATTTCTTTTCTTGTTCTAAAATTTGAAGAAATTCAAATTATGAATTTCTCCCAGACATCACCAACTTACCTTGATATTTAACAAATACTAGACAAATAGCAATTCCTGCAAAAATGCAGCTTGAATGCTGAAGAACTTGCTGAGAAATGGCTAAAATTATCTAAAATCATGCTGAAATGTAGCTGAAACGGATGAACATGCTTAAGTTGGCAGAAGAAAGCAGAAATAACATATTTGCTGAATTTGCGAAAATAAGCAAAAAAAAAAATTAATAAATTGGTGAAGAAAGCTGAAATTGGCAACAAAAAAAAGCTGAAAAGTAGCTGAAAAAGCAGAAAAAAGCTTAAATTAACAGAAGATTGTGGATAGAGCACAACTGTGCCCAGTTAGACTGAAATTTAAAAAAAAAAAAAAAAAACAGCTGAAAAGTGGCTAAAAAGGCAGAAAGAACCTTAAATTACCATAAGGAAGTAGAAAGAGCACATTTTTGCTCAATTTGGCTGAAAAAAGTTGAAGTGAGTGCAAAAAAAATAAAAGTGGAACTAGCTGAAAAATATAAAATTAGCATAAAATGGTAGCTGAAATAACAGAAAAAAAAAATGAGCTCCATTAATTTTCTATGAGGCAAAAAGTGTCAGAAAAGGCTAAATATTTCAAAAAGCTAAAGTTGCACCAATACCAAAAGTTACAGCAGAAAATAGCACAAAAATTGTGGAACGATAAAGATGATGAAAAACATATGGAAGAAAACTGGATCACAATAGTGTGAATGCTTCATAAACGTTCACTCCATTAGTATATCTAACTTCCACCACAGCCACACTTTGCTGTTTACAATCCCCAAATATTCAGAAAGCGTGGTGGAAATGAGCCAAACAGTCGACTAACCTTCGTACAACCAGTCGGCAAGACCGTTGAAGACAACTCCTTCCTTCCCGGAGGAGGTGATCCTCAGAGAGTTGCTCCTCACGTCTGACTGGTAGTAGATGTTGTTCTCAAAGATGTAGATCTGGGGAGCGATGTAGCGCACAAACATTTACCTTTTTTTTAAAAACCTGACGTCTATGGTCCTGTTCAGCTGTAAATGACTTTGATTTATTTACCGTAATTTCCAGACTATAAGAAGCTACTTTTTTTCCCCCACACGCTTTGAATCCTGCGGCCTATTTTTTAAATTTATTTTCAATACAATGCTGCAGCTAATTTGTTTTATTTTACTTTTTTATTTTTTATTTTATTGATGGGCTAGTGAGCTTCATGCCACAAAAACATTTAGCCTCGTCACCCCAGGTGCTCACATAGCCTACCTGTATAAACGTTTTAAAAAATCTGACCAATGAAATTACCAAACAGGTCATTGTGGACCAATGAAAGTTCTAATTACTGTAAATCAAACACACTCACGCTAAATATTTAAAAGATCAGTTATTTTGCGCCTCATGCACAGACCCTGTTCATCTGTTTGGTGATCATGGAAAACGCATAAAGAAATGCATATGGTGCATGTTTCAAGTTAAAGGCGATCGATCTGGTTGTCGAAGGAGGAAGTGGAGCAGCAATGAAAGACAGACTGAGAACGGGTGTGAAGTTTTTCTAAGGATGTTCAATTCTGATAGTTGAGAAGACGACTTTAGTGGATTTTAGTGGTGTAAGTGCACAGGAGGAACATGGAGATGGAAAAATATAGAAAAAAAAAAGACTTCCTGGTAGGCTACTATGTTTTTTTTTTTAACTAGTCATGTTACAGGCACTGTTCAGAAAAAAAAATTACTGTGCATATTTGTGTATGTTACTGGGATGTATTTAATCAAAAGTTAAATAATCTTTCTGTGTAAATATGTTACAACATGAACACCTGTGGTTTATAGACAAATGCAGAATACATATGAACAAAATTGAGTTTTTTTTATTTTATTTAGTGGATGTGGCCTATATTAGGGTGCACTCAATAGTCTGGAAATTACAGGAAATCCTTTATATCATTGTTGCTACTTTTGCACATTTAAATTTCTAACAACATTCATTTTAATCGCTGTGAGACAAGAACTGAAAGTAAATAAACAGTCCGGAGCACTAAATATTAGGCCTGTCGCAATTAATGGCATGATAAATTAAAATTATCAACCTCATTTTCATTTATCGGCTTTATCATTTCTTCATGTCTCTTTCTACTGAAGACACTGGATGACAAAAGGCTCAACTCCGGTGATCTTCAACGACCCTTCCCTTTCTCTTTAAAATCTGTTTTACCCATCCAAAACAAGTTTTTTGATCGTTAAAAGCAGCTAAGCTGAGAAGCTAAGCTACGAGCTAAGCTAACAGGCCAACCTCGGGGAAAAAACCTCTGTCTTGTCGAAGCTCCAAATTTAACAGTTGAAACCTGTGCCTTCATCTAAAAAGTTGTTTTTCTCTGCAAAAGGAAGCTGAGAACTTGTTTAATGTTTTTTTTCTATTAAAGCTTTGTGTGAAAAATGCTATGCTAAAGAGCTCAAACCACTGAGCATCCGCCATTTTGAGAACCGGAAAAAAAGGAAGGAGAGACAGCCCATGTAACGTCAAGGAGCCTCCCTCCCATTTTTCTTAAAGTGACATGCTGCTCGCTCCCTCACTATCCATCCTTCGGTTCAAACTGTCTTATACTGCCATCCGGTGGTCAAAATAGGTACTACAAACAAAATAAACATTTCTTCTTAAATTTGACAATAATTACTAATTACTGTCAAATTTCAAACAATATTATTGTTTATCGCAATAATTTTTGAGACAATTTTGCCCAGCAAAATTTGTTATTGTGACAGGCCTACTAAGTATTCAAGTTGGCTGTTGAAAATATTTTTCTTCTTCTCTACAGTGCTAATTTTAACATTTTTATACATAGAGATAGGAAGCAACAGGAAAAATGTAAATTCAGATGTTTTCCAGGAAACTAAGTATCCCAACCAGTTAAAGTGGCTCTTAACTTTCTTGGATGAACCAATATGTTTAAATAAGCAACATAAATGTGAAATTATATTGAAATAATCTGATAAAACACAGTGTGGAAGTAAAGGGACAGTATGATGTATTTGAACCATATAATCAGTGGAGTTCTTTCTGAAGGGACACATTTTTTTTTAATGTCTCACCAGCTGGTGTCCTTGTCTTCCCCAGGCGGCGTGTTGGAGCACCGAGTTCTGAACCTCTGGAGGATTGAGCTCCCATACCTCCCTGATTTAAAAAATAAATAAATAAACTCACAACAAACCAGCGTTTCTTTCAGAACTCCGCCAGGAGTTATTAGAGAACCGAGCAGGGATGTAATCATCTTACCTGGTGTAGATGTTGTAAACAATGTAGGAGGCGGTGTATGAATATCTGTACACCTGCAACGAGAGTTGAACTCGTCACGCGATGCAAACACTGGTCCGAGGGCCATCGGACAAAACAATAGACAATACTCTCCAGGATTATTATAACACGAGGAAACGGCAGCAACTGGCAATATGACGCACTGCGAAGATGCTAAAAGCTAAAACTAAATCAGAAATTCACATTTATAGATTAAATTTATACATTCAAGCCACTTTTTTTTAACTTTAATAATGGAAGAACGTTGTTGTGAACTTGAAAAATTAAGATGTCTACCTCCACAAAAACCCACAACAGAAAGTCTGAACTATCCTTTAGAGATTAAATCGACTAAAACATCCCTGCACATTTCCCATAATGCACCCTGACGATGGCTTTTGTAAATCCTGTGCCCTCTCCTCCGGGACCCACCCTTTCCCTCGTCAACTCCTCTGAGACAGTCATGCCAACCAACCAGCCTTATACCTGGATCATTGAGCATGGACTTTGGTGTTTTGAACCACTTTCGCATGACTCGCAGAAGAGTTGATGAGGGAGAGGGCGGGCCCCAGAGGCCATCTTAGCATCAGCAAACTGTTTTTTTCCAATATGGAGTAAGCAGTTTGTGGGATTCAGTTTTATTTGGTGGCTTCTCAGATTGAGGAAGTTCTTTGGATAAAGGAGGAAACATCTCGGAAAAAACAAAACGTCCAGATGACCTGACTGAACTTTGTTGACTAGTTATAACAGTTTCCTGGCTTTTTAAAAAAAATTAACAAAAATATGAATGATTCTATTAATGCAAGGAGTAAAACATGTTGAAAATGTTATTTATTTATTTAGTTCAGAGTAAGAAGTCAAATTAGTTTTTCCACAAATAAAGACGACTCGTCTAGGCCTGCATCGTTCATTGTTTTCATTTTGTATCTAAATCTGTAAAATCTATATTGTTATCTGAATTTGGCTTCCCCACTCAGCCTTGGATTGGCCAGCTATCTCAAACTTCTCTAGGCTGTTTATGAGAACGAGAAGCTCCCCCTCTCCCCCGTCACTCCCCTCCCGAAGACTCCTGTGGATCTGTGTCAGAGTGGAGCCGGCTGATAGACACTGCACCATCTTTATCAGGACTATGGAACTTTCTGGCAGTGTCCACGGACAACTCACTGCCCTCATTGGCCTCCTCATGCATAAATGTATTATGCTGTCATCAGTATGTTACTGTTTCATGTACTGAGGTCATGTTTTTGCAAATCTCACACTGTGTCCCATCTACGACACAGTGTGAGATTTGATTTTTACACACCTACACGCCCCCTCGTGTTTATTTTTCCTCATTAAGAAAAAGGGCTGCGCCTCTTGAGGCCAGCAGCCTCAGTCACCTCCGTCTCCCCGTGTCTGTTATGTTTTTCTTGGACGGGCTGTACTGAAATGTAATTTTGTTGCGCTTCGGTGCAATGACAAGATGATTCTGATTCTATATGTTTTCTTCCTTACATGAAACTGGTCTTTCCTTTTGTTTTGTAATGTAAAAACATATCGACAAATTTTAACAATCATTAGCTCATTTTAGTTTTTTATGTCACTCGTACTGGCCGGAAAAGCACCCTGCAAAAAACTTGAAGTGGTCCATGGGCCACCAGTTGAAAATCACAGTTGTAGCAGGCTTTGCGGCTTGAGACACAATTTATTTTGTGAGCAAGAAGGCAGAAACGGTGGTTTTGATCATAAAGGCTAAAGACCTCTGGACAAAAGGTTATTTCTGAAGAAACCCTTGTTAGACAACTTTTTATTTAAATGTAGATCAGGAAGAATATTTGCTATTGTAATTACAGTATTGGTGTCACTTGACACCTACCTCCACCTGTCTTTATGGACTGAATTTTATGCAAATCTCTATGACTGCAAAAATCCATACTGTCACTTATTTTGCACTCTTTTTGCCAGAACTGATCAAATATGACATAATACCTGTAGATGACAAATGATATGATTTGTATGATGTTAGATACTGTATATGACAAAAGGTGATTTGATACAATTTAATATAAATAATATTTTGGTGCACACAAAAAAAGAGAACTCAAGTGAAAATTATGTTTTACAAAACAAATTTTTTGGGGGGTGTAATATTTACAGGTGCTGGTCATAAAATTAGAATATCATGAAAACGTTGATTTATTTCAGTAATTCCATTCAAAAAGTGAAACTTGTATATTATATTCATTCATTA